>PUQB01000365.1:135000-258713 GCA_003024785.1 Selaginella tamariscina
TAAATATAATAAATTTTAGGGGATTAAAATAAATTAATGTGAAGAATACATATATATCAAAATACACACGCACACACACATATATAAACTTATATTATAATACATAGTATTGTTTAAAACTACATACAAACATTATATTTAATATATTGTTTTATTATTTTTATATATACATATATGATCATAGCTAGTATTCATAATATATATGTGATTTTTCTTTTCAAGTTAATTATAAATATTAGAAAACTTGTGGAAAATATGCATATTTTTTAAACACATATAAATGTATGTAGTTTATGTATATATGTGATTACATAAAATCTTACTATTTTAGTAAATTATTATATTTCGAAATTAATTTTAGTTAATATGTTTTAACTAAAAATGTTTAGTAAATATTTTAACTAAATATTTTTAGTAATTATTTTAACTAAATATGTTTAGTAAATATTTTAACTAAATATGTTTAGTAAATATTTTAACTAAATACGTTTAGTAAATTTTTAACTAAATAGGTTTAGTAAATATTTTAACTAAATAGGTTTAGTAAATATTTTAACTAAATATGTTTAGTAAATATTTTAACTAAATATGTTTAGTAAATATTTTAACTTAATATGTTAAACAGACAAAAAGTTTGATTATAGATAATTAAGCGCTCCTCACAAAGCTCTATAACTTGGATTAGCCAAGTTTTCAATACCTGAAATAACCTTTATATATTCTATGGTATCCCCAAACCTTAAGGTCCGCAAGGTAGTCTTCATTCTCCACCACATACCCAAACACAGAGTACCTCCCATCCAGAATATTCGCACTACTTGGAGTAAGCTCGCTCTCCTTTAGTAACCAGAATATCTGGCTAGATGCTGAATTATTTTTAAATTCCTGTATTATTTAAATAAATTAGTAAATTATTTTTATTTTAATTATTCTAATTTGCATAATTAGTATTATTACTATTATTAATTATCATAAACAAATAAACAACATATATGTATGTATGTTTGTACTTACATCACGAGCCATTGCAAGTGTGCCAAAAGCATTGAAAGGCAGCTTCGTTCTAGCCCGGTATCGTCCAAGCTCCTGCAATAACATAAACATAAACACACAACACACACACACACACATCGATATTGTGTGTGTGAACTTTGCACATATGTTTATGTGTTTGTTTTGTATGTATCTGTTCACTATACACTACTTTTGGGGAGATCATATAAACATATATATATAATATAATAGAGAGAGAGAGAGAGAGAGGGGGGGGGGATTTTATATTGTAAAGTGATTAATAAAAATGATATCTTATTGCGTAATTAAGTAATGAAAAATTTATTTATACCTCTAATGTCGATCCATAAATCGGCTCTTTATCACCATCAACCATTATCTCAAGAGGAATAGTTCGAACTTTGCCAGTGCTGGGATCTACAAACCCATCTGCAGGCCCATCTGGATCACCTGTTTGTACAACAAATCCGTCCGCTGCAAACAAACTAGTTATATACATATCGCAGTAATATCTAATATTGTGCATATACAATAACAGTTCGTGTGTGCGTGTGCGTGCGTGTGTGCGTGCGTGTGTGGTATTTTGTAAAACAACACAAATATACAAGTCATACTACGTATACATGAATACATGCATAAAGATGCACAAATGCATATCTCTCTCTCCTCTCTCTCTCTCTCTCTCTCTCTCTCTCTCTCTCTCCTCTCTCTCTCTATATATATATATATATATATATATATACCTCTTTGTATTTCCATGCCATCATAGAAGTGTCTCTCAACGAGGTCCATGAAATTCCCAGCAGTAACAGGGGCATTATAACCATCAAGAACAATACGAAGAACCACATCCGTCAGATTGGGATTCCCTTTCACATTTACTTTCATCTCCACCGTTGCTCTCCCCTTTAGCAGTGGTTTGTTCGCATATTCTTCGGGTATCTCAAATGGGAAACCTTTGACCATATCTTCTTCCACACTGCAGAAGACATTTCCAGCTGCATTCAATAAAACGAAATACTATTCTCAGAATACATATAAAATTAGTCACTATATATATATATATAATATATATATATATATATATATATATATATAATGTATGAATAGTAGCATCGTAGTAGCTTAGTAAACATAAATATGTAGTTATGTGTTTATATACGTATGCATATTACATATTGCATATATATAACATACCTATGTAAGTAGATTGTGCTACATAACACCGATATATAGAATATTTGTATATAACAGCTTTCTTCTATAGCTATAGGAATAATAACGGTATCAAAACCAATTGTTTTAAAGACTATGTTGACACAACATACACCGGGAGAGAGACAGACAGACAGAGAGAGAGAGAGAGAGAGAGAGAGAGAGAGAGAGAGAGAGAGAGAGAGAGAGGAGAGAGAGAGAGAGAGAGAGAGAGAGAGACACTTACGCTCCGACAATTTCCAAGAAGTTGCTTTTGTTTTGTTGCAATACTTGACTTCTCTTTCTCATTTGCAAATCCTGTTATAAAGATAAAATATATACATTACTATATAAAGATACATATTGCATTAATCTCTCTCTCTCTCTCTTCTCTCTCTCTCTCTCTCTCTCTCTCTCTCTCCTCTCTCTCTCTCTCTCTCTATATATATATATATATATATAATATATATACACAGAGAGAGAGAGAGAGATGCACAAGATGGATATATACACGTTACAATTGGTGTGTGCAATCGTCTTAATACCTGTAAGCCAGTAAGTAATGAACTCAGACGATCCTCTGCATGGCTTTTCTTTGATTCTGCTATCTCTGCAAGTATATTCTCCTTGTTCTGACTAAGAACACGAGCTGCTTGCCTCACATTCTACATAATTTACATAATTAGAATAGTCATTATTTATAATTTATAATACATACAGTACCTCTCTCTCTCTCTCTCTCTCTCTCCTCTCTCTCTCTCTCTCTCCTCTCTCTCTCTCACACACACACACACACACACACACCACCAATGTTCTATAAACTGTGTACATTCATATATTATACATAGAAATGATAGAAACACACACACACAATCGTGGCAATGTACAAAGTTTACGAATAATACATACCCACACACGCAAACGCACACGCACACACCCATACACAGAACATGAAATATAAACGTATACACACCTTTGACACATTGTCAAGGCTCCTAGGGCCAGGGACTTTAAGATCCTCAGTAATATCCTCAAGTGATTTCTGGATATCTTTAATGGTTTTATTATTAATAGGCAATCCATATCTTAATAACGCAGATGGATCCTTCACTGGAGGCCCCGCAATAAGAGCCGCAACATCCGAGATAACAAGGTTCTTATCTCAAAAAACAGAACAAATTAATAATGACTGTTTTTATAAATAAAGAATACTATAGATACTAATATCAATGTAGATATAAGTTAACAAATAACTAAGTTAATCCTTAAACCCTAAACCCTAACCTGGTTTTGTACAAATGCACGAGGTACGTTGGGGATTGTTGCAAATGTGGCAGCAACTGCGATGCACACAGCGCATTTCTGGAAAGCTTTCATCACATCCTGTAAATGATACATATATAGTGACCATATATACATGTACAACAGTATGTCATATATATACACGTATGTGAATGCCACGAAATTATATATAGAGCATATACATAGACCTACTTACGTAGAACTAAACAAGATGATGTCGTATTGTGTGTGTGTGTGTGCGTGTGTGTGTGTGTGTGTGTTGTGATGATCTTAAATAAGCATAATACATAGCAGTCGTTATACATGCATACATTTATAATTAATGCAGTACGAGTGTGTGTGTGTGTGTGGGTGTGTGTGTTGTATTCTTACAAAAAACCCTTCTGCAGGGTAGTTCTCTTTTATATAGAATATAAGAACTTACAAAAATATACTAGCTGTTGTGCATATATGCATGTACATACGATATACGTAGCTGAAATAGGAAATATGTTTTAATTCTACATACATATGATGTGTGTGTGTGTGTGTGTGTGCGTGTCTATATATATATAATATTGTACATATAGAAAACTACGAAAGTATATTTAATTTAGTAAAACAAAATAACAATGTATAACAAGTGTACATGCATTCTTATATCATATAACATTCTAATTAGTATTATTTAAAATAAAATATGTATTTTTAATTATATAAGTAATGAAAACTGTAAATGGTTGTATATAATCGTACATATATACAAAAGAACAGTATAAAATGTGTAGATTAAGAATGCGGATTAAGCACTAAACCTGATGTAATCTGCATTGTACTCTGCATTGCACGGAGGATCTGGATTTCTTCCTCGGCAACCTGGAGATGAACAAAGATCCACCATAGAAATCTGAATTGGAGACCCTGCTCCTCAAATCCATCCGCACACACATCCCAGTTACCGCCATAGCTACGACTTGCTAGCGGATTTCATGAAACACGTGGGCTCCTCTCACTGGTCTATGCAGATAAGATTAACCCCTTAAGTTGTTGTTATATCCTTGGATATGCTTGGATATACCAAGAATATCGGCTTTGACTTTGGTATATTCTAATTTTGATATATTATTAAAACAATAGACAGCTGTTACATAACACAAAAGTCAATTAGCCTTTACTATAATAAATTCAATATGTAATAATAAATACACACAAAAACACATGAAACTCAGGTATTTTTTTTATTAACCTTAGGTTTATATATACATATTTCCTCATTACATTTGGATTATCTTTTGTATAATATTAGCCACACCATAAATATCCTTAATAATTTATAAAATATATCGAGATTACCTTTGGTATATACCTTAGTTATGTTATATTATTCCCTTGCGGGACAAAGTTTTTCAATTATATAACATGTGCAGGGTTTCATAAGACTGCTATATGGGATACCTGAGGAACAACTTAACGAAGAACTTTATAATAATCAAGTCATTTTCATAAATAAGAATAGAGGAAAATGCACAAAATAAGGTCATCATTAACAAATTGAGGAATGATTAATGATGAGAATTATGTTAACTAAATATTCTGTTGAAGTAGCATATAATAAAGAAAAAGTTTGGTTTAAGTAAGTCGCCCGATATTGAGCATATGCATATTTGGGTTGGTGAGAAGCCAACCTAACTTTTGAAAACATTCACAAGTCTTGTCCATATAAAAAAAACATGCAATAGAATTCTTAATGCCAATGTTATATATAAATGTTAAGTATCATAAATATCAATCCTAATCATTTTAAATAGAATTAACATATATAAAATCATACATTTAAAAGTTTGATTTTAACACTCTACCAACCCATTTGTTTATAAATAAATAAAAAAAGAAGTGAAATATTCATGGATTTTTATTTGTGAAATAAAAAATTTCAAAACTTCGGGAATAAAAGCAAATCCATTATCTAATAAATTTATTTTGGACATGAATGGTGCAAAAATAACCCAAGTGAGTAAGAAGTTAAATACACTATGAGATGTAACATTTAGTAAATCTTCAACTTCCATTTAACATGTTAAATAATTTATTAAAATCATAACATATCAATTGTTTACAGTCGAAGGTGAAAAAGAACCAATTAAATCCTATGTCACAACTTTGAATGACTACTCTACATATATCAATTCCAAAGCAGTATAGACTGTGAAGAGTTTTGAATTTAAAACAATGAATAATTTTGAATGTACTGTATCATATCTCATCACATATTCAATCAATAAAAAGAACATTATAAATTATCTAAAGTTCGCTAATAACCAAAATGTCCATTAGAAAATGGTGAATCATAATATGTTGTAAGATACATAATATGAACAAAATATGTTAAAACTACCAGCTATCAAGAGGGGCAAAATTATAACATCTATGATAATAAAATAAACCACACCATCACACATACAAAATTGTGTCATGAATGAATAAAAATGAGAGTTTGATGGTTGAGAAGGATTGGCTAATGCCAAGCAAATATGAATTCAATCATATATTTCTTAGGCCCTTGAGACCTCGATGAGAGACGAAGTTGTGAAATCTAATTGATTGACTATAACTACATGAGGAGCATAAAAAAGAGCACTAACATTCACCATATTATCCCAAAACTTCCTTTCAAAGTTATACACCTAGAGTCGTAGTGCTCATGTAATAAATTATCTTAATAACTTCTTATTCTTCAACAATGTAAAAATAACTGCATGATCACACTTTAAAAGTGTACGAGATCTATGGAGATACACATGAAAACATTCAAAAACCCACATTACAACTAGACACTCAAAATCTGAAGCACAATAATTGTGTTCGAGACCCTACAATACCTTACTCACATAGGCAATGGGATATCAAACAAACTCATCACATATGCCGAGGACTACACGAATACCTATTGCAGAAACATCGATTTGTAATATAAAAGAACGAGAAAAATTCGAATAATGAAGCACTTAAGGTGATGTCATATGCTTATTTAACTTACCCAAAGCAATTTTACATTTGTTAGTTCACAAAAAAAAAACATTCTCATCAAATGAGGTATAAAAATCTTAAATATGTGACCTTATTAAGAAATTGTTGTAAAGACTATACAATTGTTGAATGGGGAAATGTTACTACAACCTCCACCTAAATGGATCCATACACAACTCTCACGAGAAACTACAAATCCCAAATATGTTGTTTCAATTGTGTTAAAAACACACTTGTGCTTTTTCAATTTGAGCCCACATTCTCATAATCGGTCAAATACACTTTCATTATATGTTGAAATGTAACAAGAAACTCATATAAACAAAAGGAAGCAAGATTTAATTTAATAAATCAATAACTTTTACCTAATTGATATAACAAATCATGTGTGTTCAGTAAGGGATAACTAACAAGTTCATGATAACATTTATAAAACAATAATTCATTGTGAACTGCTTAAATTCATCAAATGGAGCTTCGATACCAAGGGACTGAAAAAAACATCAAGCAAGCTTCTTTTTCAACTCCAACACACATTTCTATATAATGATCAATTCCTTTGGAGATCTTCGTTAAATAATAGCTTTATAAGGTAGAACATCTCGTTCTGATGCAGTGTTGTGTCTGAACCTTTACATTAGGGATGATATTTATTGAGAAAAACTCTAAATACTTCTTCAATACTATTGTAATTGGAACTATCGCTCCAAAGAGTTGGTCAATTGAATTCTCATGCTCATACACGATTATACTAGACAAAACTGTTACACACCATGTGAGAGGGATTTTATTCAAAGTAAAAAGTGCATGACCTAAAAGTATTAATTGTCGAAGTCAAATTGGCATGCATTTAACTAAGTACACCCAAGTATAATACCAAAAATCTAATGTGAAAATACATGGAGCTATAACTCGTTTGCATAAATCCCAAATTACAAAGGTACTTGAACAAGTGTGGATAAAACATCACAAGTACACCCATCACTATACAAAACATGTAAAGGTTCCTTCGCTAGCACCATCGTTAAAACACAATGCTTAATCATGTTATTAGAAATCAAAGAAATATTAAATTTTATATCAATAAGAATAATTATATGAGAACTATGTATATAACTTTGTAATGTAAATAAAGACAACTATTTACAAGGAGTTCACAAAGCCTGAAGTGGAAAAAAAAATAAAATGAAGGACTAAAATATGAAGAAAAGATATTGGGGGCCTATGTACTCAACACACCTATTCATTTCACCTCATGTGCAATATCCACCAGAGCAACATGATGATTTTGATATAGATGCCAATCTAGGTAAGACAATTGTCAATCAGAAAAATGCCAACATTGTCAAAAAGTATATAATATTTAAGAACACCACAAACCCAACAAAAAAAATGTCATACGCTTAACACCATTTATACAAATAGCTTCCACCTCCATGGGCATAGGACTAGCATGAGCATTAAAAGTGAGAGGAGCAATTGCCTTTGGAACAAGTAATTATACTCTAAGAGCTACCTTAAAATGTTGTGCACAAGTGAAAGACTTTTCGAGAGTGACAGGACTCAACATAAAACATAACTTACAAGATCAGGTCAAAGAGCACGTCATAATATATCTAATTTGTTATGCTGGTGAAATCAACCCACATTAAAAGATCATAAGATTTAATAATAAATTATATAAGAAACTTGTGTGGTGCATACTTCAAACTATGGTGCATCATTAGAATCTTCCGTTTTGCCAAAAGCTAATTTAAATTCCTCTTATATAATGAATTAATATTATTCATTCGTGAATAAATTTGTGGGTGGTGGACGACTATTATACCACTAAAAAGCAATATTTATGAGACATGTGAAAATTTGTGAAGGCATTGTGTAACTATCCATATGTGATAAGTGACAATATTAAGGAAATGAGCTAACCAACAATGAACGCATGTGGGGATTTAATTGGAGGAGAAAGAAGAGTTTTAACTTGAACTTGTTTAATTAATTAATTATTCAGATGTGTAATGCAAATTAGTTGTTTCAAAAGTTGTTGTTACATAATACTATATAAAAAGAAACAAGAAAATAAAAAGGAAATATTGAAAAGAAATAAAAGAAAAGAAGTTCAAAAAGAACTTCTTTCACAAATTACTCAACTCCTCCACGAGTGTGAGAACCCCACAACATAATAAATACACAGATATCTTTTGTACAAGTACCTTAGTTACCTTACAAATATTTAACACGAAACAATATTCTTATACAAAACTATTGTTAACCACCCATTGAAAGTCTAGGATTGATTAACCGATAGAATTATTTAAATATGTCAAACATAAGCAAAAATATTAATATAAGTTAATTTTATTACTATTTATATATATATATGTAATCTTGTTACATAGTTTAATTGAAAATTCTATGTTAAATACATTAAATTATATATTACATTTAATTAAAATCACATTATTAAATTTAAAACAATTTATAAATTCATAAATTTAAATATTTGATTTAATAATGATTTTTCATGTTCAAACTACTTATTTAAACACTATAATTACACTTAAATGTCCCAATGAATTCATTGTGTTGCCATTGAGTGATGAATTAACCATTGCTTTTAACTTAATTTGTCTGTGCTTTAACACTTTACCAATTGATTTTTCTGAATCTCTTAAGTGGTACAATACTATGCATATAAATATTTAAAATGTAGAATATAAAAATTTCTTTGTATTTAAAATTTATAATTTATAAAAGTATTTTAATTTCTCCAAAATCAGCTCAATACTCAACTTTGGAAATTTTTAGCATTATCCATGTTTAGTATGAAAATTAATTTAATAATATAAGTTTTAATCTAGTATTCTGGCTAATTTAAATTATCTTTAATCAAGATATAATTGAAGCAAAAAAATAATTTATAGAGTATTTTTAATTTAAATTTTATACATCTAAATTGAACATATCTTTAGAAGTGAGGTTCGGATAACGACGAAAGTCTCACGTGGATAAAAACGACAGTCTTCCATTGTTTTATTATATTTATTTAAATAATATTTTTTATAAATTAATTTATAATTAATTGACCAAACCCCAAATATAGAAACGTAATGTTTAATGTACAGACAAAAACCTAGTACACTTACAAGTCACGTTTCATCCGTGTTCTGTCCTTCCCATTGGCGACCACACAAATGCAGCACAATCATCTATGTTTATATATAAATATCTTGTGATGACATCTAGCGATTATTTCAATCTCAATAAGCAGGCAATGTCGTCTCCAGCAACAAGTCCAATCCCAGGGAGCTATGGTCTTCCCTTGATCGGTTCGTTCCTGGACCGTATCAACTTCTTCTACCGGGAGGGAGAGGTAGACTTTCTGAAGGCGAGGTGCGAGAGATACAACAGTACAGTGTACAAGGTAAATTTCAGCCCGGGACCTCCGGGTTTTCCCGATTCCAAGGGAGTCATGCTGCTCGATCAGAAATCCTTCCCAGTGTTGTTCGATAACGCAAAAGTTGACAAGCGGGATACCTTCGTCGGTCCGTATGCCCCCGACAAGGCGTACACAGGCGGATACAGGGTGCTCGCGTACCTTGATACACATGAGCCACTCCACGCTGCACTCAAAGAGTATGTGTTTGAAGTGATGAGAGCGTGCGGTCCGAGGTTTCTTCCCGAGCTCAAAAGCTCTTTTGTAAAGGGTTTCGAGAAGATGGAGGCAGATAAAGAGTTCGATCCCAAATCGTACTTGGATCAGATTGCTTTCGAGTTTATGCTTAAATCCGTTCTACAAGTCGATCCGTCTCTGGAACTCGGGAAGGATGGTATCTCCTTGCTCAATACGTGGGTTGCTGCACAGGTACTCGTGTGTGTTTTAGATGATAGTGGCACTTTAGACATCCAACGGTGGTTATTTTGTGTTTCAAATTACATCACCACCGTTTGATCTATAATCCTGTATATATAATATACAGTTTGCGCCAACGAGTCCGGCGGGCATAACAGGTCTTCCAGCGGTTGTGGAAGATCTGATTCTTAGAGAGTTACCTATTCCGTACTTCCTGGTCAAGAAGAAGCATGAACGCCTGAGCGACTTCTTCAGGAAGCACAGTACGGAGCTCCTGGACATGGCAGTGGACAAGTTCAAGCTGGAACGAGAGGAAGCCCTCCACAACCTCATCTTCATGACGATCTTGAATGGATTTCTTGGGTTCAGCAGGCTGTTTCCTAGCCTTGTTTATTACACATCTTCCATGAGAACTGATCTTCGGGATCAACTTAAGAAGGAGATAAGGACTGCAATAAACAAAGGTATGTCTTTATATGTATGTAGAGACTCATGATTACATATATACTGCAGATACCGGCAAAGGGTTCATGTCGGCTGTCAAGGAAATGCAGCTTCTTAACTCAACTGTTGTCGAGGTTCTTCGATTAGCGCCACCGGTACTGTATCAATACGGTCGGGCAAGAAAGGATTTCGTTGTGGAAACGCACGACTCGGCGTTCATGATCAAGAAAGGGACACTGCTGGGAGGATCCCAGGCATTGGTTTGTCGCGATCCGAGGGTTTTCATCGACCCCGACAAGTTTGTCCCACACAGATTTGTTGGTGAGGAAGGAGAAAAAACTTGTAGCGAATGTGTTTTGGTCCAATGGGAGGGAGACGGACTCTACAAGTGCGGATAACAAGCAATGTGCTGGTAAGGAGTTTGTGGTGACTATTGCGAAGGCGTTTCTTGTTCAGCTCTTTCTGAGGTACGATAGCATCGAGCTCACCGATGGTTCGAAACCCGGTAAGTTCAAGATCAAGTCGTTGAACAAAGCTGTGCCCTAAACGGATCTTTTCAACCGTTATAGAATATGCTGTTTGTTATAAATATGTGTGTCCATTTTCCACCACATTACCACCTTGCTACTGTTCAAGATGTAGAGATCAACTATGCATGATTGTTCATTGAAGGATACATCGCATAGAAATCCAATAAACAAGCTCGTTAAGACTACATTAGTTTCAATTATATATATAAACTTAAAACTATTAGCATAATTATTACAATATTCAACTCCCATTTAATATATTATTCTTATTTATAAGATTACATAAGACCTTACACTTATTGAAGTCAAATATCACATTTGTAATTAATTTAAGATAAAAAATAACTAATTATTTAAATCTTTGTTCAGGTTATATTTATATGTATAATAATAACTTAATTATATTATAATAGATAATATATATAAATAATAAAATATACATTATTATACTAAGAGTATAGAGGGCCAAGTATTCTTGGCTAGCGTATAGTAAAAAAAAAAGAATATTTACTATATTTTATAGAAAAAAAATATAAAATCAAAATGTAAAAAGTGTTTAGAATTTATTTTCAGTAATAATATTTACATCTTTTCTAAAAGTAACAATTAAAAATACATACAAATGTCCCCTTGTCCATAATACTCATGAAAAACAAATAAAAATGTATTTAAATTGTTTGAAAACCCAATTTGTTATGTTTTTGAAGTCTTTACGATATAACATGGGCATTAACACATGTCATCGTATAACCTTTTACTTGATTTATATGTCATTTTTTTTTTTTCTCCACAAATAATTTATATTTAATCATAAACGTCAATTTGTATACTTCTTTATCTGCATTAAAAAACTCTTCTTATATCAAATTATTATACCTTTATATTTATTAATAATTTAACAAACAATTAAATATTATTACAGATAATGGTTGTGTTTTAAAAATTTCATATAAAACCATTCCAATAGTGTTTTTCAAATGTTATTAATAAAAGAAATTTAATGTGCAAGAATGTATGTGACTTATCATCATAAAATTATAATTGTGTTTTGTTAAGGACATTATTGTTAAAATGTAAGTTTATAACATAAGATGCCATAATTAATATACATTCTTATGTTCATTCTTTTATAAAATACTTTTTAAATTTAATATGTTCTGAACTTTTTAAATTTAATATTTTCATATGCATGATAAATTCTATTTACATATTAACATTAAAAACATTTCGTCGCTTTTTAAAATTATTTATAGCATATTAAATCTTTTATATATCTAGTTAATAATTATTAATCATTTTTATGTAAACTTGTCATTTCAAAATCCTTATACCAAATATAAATCATCATAACAAATATTATAAAACAAATATGTAATTTATAATCTCTTTTCACTAATCAATTGTTATGTTTGATATTTTACAATTGATTTTTAGAAATTTATACTAAAGTTTTCCCTTGTAAAAAAGAAAAAAAAAAAAATAAAGTGCATAATGTCATTAAACATAAAATCATCTTAATACTTTATGTATAAAATTTCATCTAAACACTTTTATATGTCACTAAAAAAACTATAAATTAAATACTTTTAATTAAAAAATTAACTTTCCTTTTTTTTTTATTATAAATAAACATGAAACATTGCTATACATGTTTTTTTTTTTTTTTGTTAAATACTAAGTCATTCTTCACAAAGCTTTATTAAAATACTTTTTCTATTAATTTGTATCAATATATTTCATTATGTATATGTAGTTTTACTTGAAATATAAAACATTCTTTATCATTAAAATAAACATCGGTTAATAACGTTCTAAGTTGTATGAACCTTATTTAATATAAAATTATAAAACAGAAGAGTAATTTGAAGTTCTGTTTTATTTATTTAAAAGAGTAATTTTGTAATTACATCTTTAACTATAATAATAATGATTTTTAATTTAAAATCTTAATTCAAAATTATAATACATATAAATAATATTATTATATTATACACACTTTAAATTATACATATGTTTAATTTTATTCAAAAGAGTGATTATACAATTATATCTTTGACTTTAATTCATAAACGACTATAATGATATTGATTTTTAATTTAAAATTTCAATTTAAGATTATAATAAAATATAATTGAATTTGTAATATAACAAAAGATTACAATTAAGTTTTTATAAGTTTGAGCTATCATAAAATTTATTATGCATTGTGTTAAAGTTGATGAATATATAATTGACATGATTTTTTATTGTTACTTTGAAAGTAATTATTAAACTTTAACTTTGGTAATGACTTGAATAGTAAAAAAATTATGGTGAATGTTTAGTTAAAAGATAAAGTTTAAAACATGTTCACTATATAACTTTGTTTAAACATGAAAAAATGTACTTCACACACACCACACACACACATACACACACACACACATATATATATATATATAGAAAGTATGTACACAACTTAAGATAATTAAACTTTATTAAACAAATTCAATTTTATCTTCTTTTAATATGACAAGTTAATTGTATCCATGGTATATATTAATAAAAAATTCTGGCTATACTCCATGTTATATATATATGTTATTATACAAATCTTTAATTTATATATTAGAACATTAAGGTATTATTTTAAAATAAAAACAATATATATTAATTGGTATACATAAATATTACATGTATGACTGAGGAGGAGCTTCAAGACGAAGGTAGTCATACATGACACCATTGAAGACACCAACCTTTCTCTGTGTAAGATATATAATGTTCTCTCCTTGCTTGATTAACTCCGCTTTTATATCAACGCTCCATATCGAGTATAATCCATGTATTCCATGCCGGGCTATTGCATTATCTTTCCCAAATGGCATTGTGTCAAACAGTGCAGTGTATGATGTCGGATCATTCACTCTAACCTGAAACAACGTATATAATGTGTGCGTGCGTGTGTGTGCGTGTGTGGTTAACAACTCATGATCTGGTACTATATTTATACTAACACACACACGCACACACATTATCTTTCCCAAAATGACATTCTGTAGTGCAGTGTACGAAGAAACGACGTATAGTGTGCGTGCGTGTGTGTAAGAAGGGGTTAACAAGGATTATGCTTAAACTCTAAACCCTACACCCTTCCCGTGATCTGTTGCTAAAACACACACGCACACACGCGCACACACACACACATATTGCATTATCTTCCCCACATGTGCAGTGTACAAAGAAGGGTGTTAACAAGGATTATGCTTAAACCCTAAACCTACACCCTATATGTTATACTCTCATAATCTGGTACAGACACACACACACACACCATGCACATACAAACATACACCTGTATTGCTATATTCTCGTAATCTGGTACTACATTTATACTAAAACACACACACACCACACTGCAGCCAAATGGCATATGTCAAATAGTGCAGTGTGCGAAGAAACAACGTGTGTTGCGTGTAAGAAAGGCGTTAACAAGAATATGCTTAAACCCTGCACCTATATGTTAATCTGGTACTATATTTATACTAAAACCACACACCACACACACACACACACACACACGTACCTGTATTGCGGCGTTACTGGCCGCTGCTACTGCCAGATGGAGTTTATAACTCCCAGATTGAGCTACATTTTTCACCTGAAACCTGATCCTCCGTGTTGAAGGTTTTAGAGTACCATCACTTCCTTTCCTGAAGAGCAAAACAGCAAGCATATGTATACACACACGTGTGCGTGCGTGCGTGTGTGTGTGTTTAATATATTTACCAGCAACCATGGATGAAGAACCAGTCTGTTCTCGAGTCACTCTCACCAACAGTGTAAACAGGCTCTTCTGTGGGGTATAAATCATAATATCTCTCCCAAACCATACTGTCTATACCTGTATATTAAAATATCAAATTAAAAAAATATTTAATATTTAATATTATTGTATATATATATATATATATATTACTCCCAATGTGTTGTTGACAAAGGCTTTGTTAATATATCTTGGGTTTGGATCAGGAATGAAGAACTGCTGTGCAGTTCTATCTGGAACCCCAATTTCCCAAACAGTTGGACCAAACCTCAGTGGGTTATACACAAGCTCACCAAGTTCCAAAGAAGAGCCTAATCATGGTTACTTAAGAAGTTAATTATATAAACTTAAATTCCTCTAAACTTTATATATTAGTTAATTTTTCTTTAATTTAAATAATGTTTAATTAACTTCTTATATAATATATATATATATATATATATATATATATATATATATATATATATTACCTTCATGAATAACAATATCATCTTCCATCTTGTAATCTCCAAGTATACCAGGCACAAACCCGTAAAGATTGTAAGTTCCGGGGAGAATATTCTTTATTTTGAAACTGCCAGTTGCATCCGCTTGAGCCCAGAACTGATATCCCTGAAGTGAAATATAGCGTGTGCGTGCGTGTGTGTGTGCGTGTGTGTGTGTGCATATTTAAACATTAGTAAACCTTGCTTTCAGTTTGCCATGAACCTGCATTCCCAGACAATGCTAAACCAAGATATGCAAAGGAACCAGGAGTTGAAGTTTCTGAAAAGAACCTATGGAAAAGAATGTATATATTATATTAATGTTATTAATATAAATTATATATTAAATAGAAATGTTTTATTATTATATATCTTAATTATGTATTAATCTGCTTACTTGTCTTCAACTAGCAATCTTCCACTAATAGATCCCCGTTCATCGTCTTTGATATAATCAGGTGAAGCAGGCCAGTTATAAGGCCAAGCTTGAACTTCAACAAGCATCTAATATTTAAATATAATTAATAATATTTGCAAATATTAATTAATAATTAAATATAGTTAATAAATAATTGTTTACTTATATAAATTAAGTAAAATAAAACCTGTTGTTTTGCGTCTTCCCATAGATAACGAGGCTCTAAATGAGTTTGAGCAGAGTTTAGATATATAAAACCGGTCCAAACACCTTCTGCCAGCTCTCTCCATTCTGGAAACGTGGACATAGAATATCGCCAGCATAATGTGCACTGTGGAACATCTGCAAACATATTATTTATTAATAATGTATTAAATTTATATAATATTTAATAACATAATTAATTAAATTTTATAATATTTAATTAATTAATTAAAACTTACGGAAAGAGCGGTTGGTCCAGTGTGGGAACGTAGAGTTTGCTTAAGTGGACCTCCGTTACGAAACTCATCACTGGCTGTAATTACCCAAAAACCAACTAATGGTTGCGTCGAAATCCATCCATGTACTCTGTTATCTTTGTTTTCGGAAGAATATTGATATTTATCATCAACCTACAAATAAATATTAAATATAATTAATAAATTATTAAAAAATAATAATTATGTTAAAGTTTTATATTATATTAATTCCTACCTCACCCTTGAGGAAGGATTCACAGGATCTGTGAGTAACACTGCCTCAGGATATGCTAATTGCTGGGATCTGTCTGGTGTTCGATCCTCGGGAGATGGCATCTGCCGTATAATGAAGTCTGAAAGTGCCATATATGTGAAACTGTAAACAAAATTAATTAATTAATTAATTAAATAAATTATATAAGTTTACTAACTTGTCATAGCGAGGTTTAAGGTAATCCGACATTGATTTAAATTAAAATCAGGCCAGCCTTGAGGTCTCTCAAAGATAGCATAACTATAGAAACCTGTATTACCACGTAGAAGTACGAATCTGTGAGAAAAAAAATATGCAATTAATAAAACATTTATATTAATTAATATAAATAATTTAATAAAATAATATTTAAATAACCTTTTATCAATATTAAGAGGAACCATTCTCTTTTCTGCATCATACGGTCGAATAAAAACACTTCGACCTTATCACCGTCGTTGGAGATAACTCGAACGTGAGTTCCATGGTGCCTGTAAATCAGTGATTAAATCTGTAGTCGAAAAATGCTAAGAAAATATTTAATTACTAATTTAATTATTAATTTATTAATTACTAATTTAGTTTAATTATTAATCCATAGCATTTTTTTACTACAGCTGCTATAATTAATAAATACATTAATAAAATCATAATAATTAAAAAATAATATTACACGTCGAAATTGTCACTGCCTCCAGGAACACTCCAGTTCAAATCCCAGTACCTAAATAAATATTAATTAAAAAAAAAAGCATTTTTATTAATAAAATGCTTACCCTCTGTTGTTTTCGTCATTGTTAACTTCAAGTAAATTACTTATTCCCCCATACGAAATAGAAGTAATAAGCCCTCCAGGATTTGTAAGTTTAAGCTTAACAATCTCATTATCCAATATAATCTGTAATTAATAAGTTATGATATAATTAATAATTATTTTAAATAAACTTAACATATGATATAATTAATGATTATTTTAATAAACTTACATATTTTTCGACGCTGATAAGACGCACATCAGGACCTCTGTATCCTCCTCCTTGTACCCGCCCAGCGAACATCTTCTTGGGATACGACCTTCTGTAAGAATATACTAAATAATATACTTTAAATTTCCTAAATGTTAATTATTAATTAATAAAGTGTTAAACTATATTTAATAAAAGACCTACATATGAAAAATATATATAAATCATTGCAAAACTTATCTTCAAAGATAGTGTGTTTACCTACCTATTTAGCCGCAAGATACACATAGTTTTTCTTCTTTGAACCTACTTCCACTATGTTATTAATTTATATTATATTAATATATATTAAATATTTTATTTATTTATTTATTCTAGAAAACGGTATTTCCGTTAACTTAAGCTGACTCTTGAACTTCTAAAGGAGTTAGGTAGTTAAGTTAAAATTTAACACAAGCAACCTTTAAAATACTTAAATAATAATTATACACAGGAATTTATATTAACTTACCCGTTGACATTGTGGCAAAAGATTATTAAAATAACTGCAAATTGCCATAGTGTGAATCTCATGCCGTCAACTTAAAAACCCATGGTTTCACTAAGCAAAGGGATTAGGGGTTTAAGTAGCTCTTAATCAGGACTTTATTAACGGAAAACTCCTTTAACTTCTCCACTAATCAAGGTGGCTCACTAATAATGTATGTAAGCCTGAAATCAGAAACATGCATCCTTACATCCGTTAGATCATCAGACGTATGGCCTAGATTGAACCGCCGGAACTCCGTCAACCTTGGCTCAAACTATATAATAAAAATTTAAAATTAAATATATATAGAAATGCTTTAAATACAATAAAGAATTAAATAAATTTAAATAAATAATTTTTTTATCTTAAAACATTATTTAAAGTATTTAAACAAAAATTAATATGATTCATTACTTAGACTTAGTTAACGAATTTAATTAATATAATGAATATAATTAAATGGTTTTACTTTGAAGTAAATATTTTGATTAACTTCAACTACATATGGTGGAAGGGTTGTATAATGTATTTGAAGACTTGTGACGTCATCTTAGGTCATACATATAATACGTGGATATACGTGTGGCGTGCGTGTAGAAACATCCAGCAATGCAATGTATCTTTGGACAATATATTTTAATTTATTTTATATTTACATATGCACTCATATTGTTGGGAAATCATTGTCCACACGTAAGTCCAAAAACAATATTAAAAACTATTAAAAGTAATACATTCATATCATGGCTTTGCTTTTACTTAATGTCGTTATTCGAAGTAGAGATTCCTAGTATATTCGAGAATATTTAAACTTTTGAATTAACGGCCAGGATTTGCTAGCTGATACCTATTTGACGGTGATGAAATTCATTCATTCATTCATGCAATGGCAGATGAACAATTCATGGCGGATCTATGGGATCGCATCCCAGAAGAGCTTCGTGACAAGATCATCGCACATATTCCATTTCCAAAGAAATTCGAGCTGAGATCCGTATGCAAGCACTGGAACTCACTAATTTCATGCCCAAGATTTCTCTTCTTCTGTTCTTCAATCTCTCCGATCCCAAATCCATGGATTCTCATCCCCAAATGGCCCTCGTACAATGGGTTTCTTGCATTCATCCCAGAATCCCAGAAATGGCTCTCAATTCCCATGCGATTCTCTGGCCTCCCAACAAATCTCCATGTTGAATCCTCCATGTACCACCATGGCAATGGAAATCTTCTGTTACTGCGTACCCCGAACTACTCTTTTCCTCAAAAGCTTCATATATATAGTCCACTTCTCCAGATTTCTCATCGAGTTTTGCAATGTCCACCTTCCTTGATCCGTGGAACGTCTGTACTGCTCTCTTATGAGGTAAGTAGAGAGAGGGGAATGCTTAGACAGGCAGTTTTCTGCATTCTTGGAGTTGCAAGAGCATCTGGAGGTCTGCAAGCAATCTCTTATGTCTCAGAGACGGACTCTTGGCATGAGAATGGGGGGATTGTTGAGAATGTAGAGAGTAGCTCTCGATTCTGCTTGTGGGTGGTGATGGGTTGCTTGTTCTTGGGAAGAAATCTAGTGGGCAGGCGTTGTTTATGTACATGATCCAAGACCGTAAGTGGGTTGAGGTTGAGCTGCCAGATAGTGGACTAGAAATGGAGAATTTTGTTGTGCAGTGTGGGAAAGAAGGTGTTTTTCTTGTTCAAGTGAATGGGATAGAGAGAAAGATGAGCATTTTAAGACTTGAGATGGGATTCATGAGGGGGAAGAGGGGATTCGTGGGGAAAGAGAAGGTGTGGGTTACTGAGGTTGAGCGAGTTGAGATGGAGGAGAGATTCTATAATAGAGGATGATAAAGGAGCAATTGTGGAAGACTGTGTGGGGATTGATACTAAGATTGTGTTCTACAAAATGCCCAATCTGCTGTGTTACGATGTTAAGAAGAGATTTGGGGAGTGGCTTCCCTGTGTTGGGGAGAAGGTAGAGTGTATGAAGAGAGTCTTTGCATATTGTCCTGTGTTGTAGAATGATATGCCCGGACAATCAAAGTTTTAAACTCTATATACCATTCTCACATATAAAATTTAAGATTTGTCATATAAATTAATTAATAATTTGCTTGTTTTTAATTTCTTGTTTCTGATATACATACGAAAATTCATATGGAATATTAATCCCTACGCATGATTTATAATAAAAAATAAATAAAAATAAATAAATAATAAGAGATAACTAATTAATAATTTGTGTTTAACTAAAATACTGTAGATTTAATCCTAGCCTTGTTTTGAATTAACAAACATAGAACCTTATGAAAATTCATATAAACTATTAATTTGAATATGGATTATTAATTTAAACTTAATCTTAGCCTTGTTTTAATGATATACTTTAGTATATTTCTAGCTTACCTGGTTGTTTGTGTGATACTTGTTATTGATAGAATGTTCTTATATCAACATCAACATTGTATTGACATATTTGAATGGTTCATACATATTTTTATTAATAATGTAGTCATTCTAATTAGCCTACTTCTTTATACTAATAAAAAAATTAATAAAGTAAATAATAATGAAGGATTTTATCAAATTATATATTAGAATTATTACAAAAGATTATTACATATTAGACTTATTACAAAAACGAAAATTAAAAATTAAATGTCATAGTGAAGACTTATTATAGAAAAATCTGTATTTAATAATAATTCAAACTTGAATTATTTTAATATTTTTATTTTTATTATAAATAATTTTCATTCTTTAAAAATCTTAATTAAGTGTTTGTAAATTATATCTTATAAGAAACATTTTGAATAAGAACTATTAAGTTAAATGATTTTATGTGGCCCAATTTTAAATATCATAATATCGTTTTGACTTATTACATTAGTTATTCAAAACTATTGAATAAGTACTTATTGAATTTATTTTTTATCAAATTCATCTTTGTTTATTAGTAGGTCTAGTTATAAGTCAAATTCATGTGTTTCTCTTTTTAACACATCTTTTTTCTTGTTAATTTTTTACAATCATTTATTATTACTTTTACAACTTTATTATTGAACCTTTCTTTTTATTGATAAAGTATTAAATAGTGTGTTTCTAATTTTTTATTGGTCTTATTATTAAAAAATAATTTATAACTTAGTTAGGTTAGATAGTTTAAAAACTTTATAAAAAGGAATCCAATTAATCACTATGGTCCAATTGAACATTTTTTAAAATTTCATAACACTAGTACATATATCTACTGTTTTTGGGCTTCATTATTTAATAATAACTTATTTGTTATCCTTAACTTTGGTGAGTTTATTGTTAAGTTCATTTACTCATGTTTAAACTTAATTATTTAATAATCCTTAACTTTTAACATGGTGATTTTATTACTAAGTTGAACCCTTAACAATCCTTATATGACCCTTAATCTAGTGTTATTTTTAACATGATGAATTCTTATTTTAATTTTTATCTTTAGTGGTGTATATGTTTTGTATAAGTTTAAAACTCATAGTGGATTTATACATGTATATATTATTATAATGCATCTCTTTATCTTTTGTATATATCACCCCTTCTTTTATAGTGGACTTATATATGTATTATTTTTTTAAAGATGCATCTCTTCTCTCTTATTTCTCTCTTTTTTATATATAATCTTACATATACACCCCATAGTGAATAGTCTTACATATACACTCCATAGGTTAAGCATTATATAATTCAAAAATGAAATATATTATGTTCAAGATTATGTAATTTGAAAATAAAATATATTTTATTTTGATGAATTAAAATATTCTTTTTTTTTTACTATCATAAGACAAGAGTTGCTTATTTACCAAAGTATAAAACTCATCATAATTTAGTTACAAAGTATGATTTGTTGTTAAACTACATATACCATGATGAAATAAAAATATAATATAAATAAAAATAATAATAAATATCTTATTGTTATATTTTGATTAATTATAACATAATTTTATACCTTTTTTAAACTCGAAAACAAACCCTTGTTTATAGACTTTCTTGTACCTTGATAAATATAAAATTAAGTATAATTTTTTTTAGTAGTTTTTGATGATTGCTTATAATAAAATGGGATCTCTTTGGTGTGGTCAAACACGGCTGACCAAGGTGATTCAGCAATATATATATTTGCATATTTTTATTTTTTTTCTATAAGTTTTTGTTCCACAAGAAGCATATTTTATTTTTTAAAATTTTATGTTTTCATGATATATATGAAATAATACTTATTGAATTTTGAAAAGTTAAGTCCCATTCTCCAAGGGGATTGACATATATTTCAATATGCCATTATTATACACTCATTTCATTCAGTAATGTTTTGTTTTTCACTTATAAGAGGTTTTACCTTATGTTATTCATGCTTTTAATAATAATAAAAACATTTTCATAACTTATATTTAATTATTTAACTTTCATGTAATTCTTTTGTATCTCTTGCTTTTGAATTAATGTTTATATCATTTATATATTATGAGGGTGTTGGAAAAGTTTTTATGAGTTCACATGCATGATTAGTGTGCAAATCTTCTTTTTAATTTTTTTTTCTTTTTTTACTTTCTTTTTTCTAATAATTTCTCAAATTTATATAATAATTTTTAAATTTAAATGAAGCATCTTTAAATAAAATTGGTAATACCATAATAAAGCAACATTGCTCTTTAATAAAGCAATTCAATTTTCTTAGGACGATAACACTCTTAAGAAATACTTTTGTTATTTGATGCCTTTTTCATTAGAACAAACACCAATGAATGTTAATGATTCCTAATATAAATGTATATTGATGGTTGAAAAGTAATGATGTATAAATAATAACTTTTTAGTATTAGGGTGATTAAATGATTAGAAACTTCAACATACTTTTGCCCATTTATCATTTAAAGAAATGGTTATAACATTATACGACAAAAGTGACCAATTTAAAAAGTGAAATATGGTTCGACTATCCTTATCATCCTCATTCATAGATGCAAGCAACAACATTTAATAATGATATTATAATGATTTATCGTTGGTATTATAACGACTCTAATCACAAAGTAGAGTATTATCCTTATTGTTCAACTCATTATCCTCGTTCACCAACTCAATCTATCTACATGTATAAAAAATAATAATTTACTTAATGAGTCTCTTATAGTCATAGATTTTTCAAGATTATAAACCATGAGATCAGAAAATCATTAGTTTAATTCACACTTGGTTTAGGTTTATTGATTTTGAATTTCTAAAAAAATATAATATATATTGTATTCAAAATATGAAATATATTACGAACTTCTAAGTATATTCCATTATACAATGTTGATATGAAATTTAATGATATTATATATTATTATATTATGCTTATTCATCTATACTTTTATATGTGGCAAAGTATGGTTGGAATTGTGGTTATAGAGTAAATTGCCTATTGACTTGTATCTATTGAATCGAACACAGCTTGTTCTTTGTTTAATTCATTATGACAGTGTCAATCATATTTGGTTGAGGTGAAAATCTTATATTGTGCAAATTCTGCTTGGCAATTTGTTATCATCCTATGTTGTATAACTTCTCATCTCTTTATGCAAATTTTATGCATTTGTCATTGGGAATGAGATCACAAATGTTGCATTTATCGGGTTTTACAGTATAGTACCATTGAACACCACACTTGCGGTTGAACTGCCACATTCTACAACAATGATTCAAAAGTGCTTGTCTAGAGAGAAGAGCAAAAATAAGAAGGGAGATTCTTGAAGTGGGAGTTAAATGTAATGTGTGGCAAGAGCTTGTCATTTACAAGTCTATAGAATTATTTAAAAATTATAATTCGACAAGGAAAAAACTTATCTTAAGACAATTATACTTCAAGAAGTAAACCAAAGCTTTAAGACTAAGTCTCTAAGACAATAAGAAAATCAATAGCCTTTCCCAAGGAATAAATGAAGCTTACAAGTTGTTCTATTCACAACTTCAAGTACTATGCATCCTTTAAATTCATTTCCATCTCTTCTACACATCTTTTCCAACCTTCTCTAAATATTGCAGATCTACCAAATTATATTTTTCATGTGCTTTCATCCTTGAAAAGTGCATTCAGATGTGCTTGATGAGTATCTCCTTTGTTATCTATTAGTGTGATATGTGTGATTGGATCTAGATAAGATGTTATTAACTCCTTAGGAATCCCCTGAAAAATATAAAATAGTGAAACGCACACTCATATATAAATACATATTTGTTTAACAATTGCATCCTTTGTCTATCTCTTTTAATGCATTTTCTCTCTCACTCTCTCTCTCTCTCTCTCTCACACTCAACTATTGTTAATAAGGAGAAGTAATTTTTAAAAAAGGACCAACACAAACACACTCACACATGCATAGTTACTCACTAGCATGTTGAAGGAGATTTGTGTGAAATGTAAAACAATTATGGGATTTTTAGATTGAAATCTAGATGCTTCTTTATATGTATGCGTAGCTGTTGACTTTCATCGTTGAAAGAACGACACAACTGGTAAATTTAAGATGGGGTTGCTTGTCCTCGAGTAGTGTATAACAAGGAGGTTCTACATAGGGTTCATGGGGGGCTGCAAAGACCATCTCATCCTTGTGCACATGTTCCTCAGTGTCACCATGATTCTCACAAATGTCATCCTCTAGATCCACCACTACATGTGGTTCTCGCTATGACTTGACCCTTTACCTTGGGATTTAACTATTATTACTTATCAAGTTGTGTTGATGAACCCTATATGTAGTAGGAAACATGCTCGCTTAGTGCACTTGGGTATTTGATGATGGTCCAACCCAGGTGTCATTAGATATTTACTGAAAACTTTAAGTGAAACTAGAACTTAAATAACATGAAGGGCTACATTTAAAAGGTAAGTTTTAGCTTCGCTTAAGGTTTTTAACAAATACTAATGACCTAGTGTCAGAGTTTTAACCCAAAGGGCCAACACGTGGCAACACGTGGCTGCCAGGTGGCCATTCGGCGTCATCACCCTGTGTGAGCAACGCTAAGTTTCCCAGAACAACCCCAACCCCTAGGGTTAGACTCTAATGCCCAAGTGGACAGGAGACTTAGGGTTTAGCCTAAGTCTCCCTAGAATGTCTGCCCCCAGAACCCTTGAGGGATAACCCTAGTTGACTTAGGGTCTTGCCCTAGAAGACCTAGACAGGCTCATGCCCTAACCCCATCAAGGAGACGTGTGTTCCACACATACCCCTGACAGAGCTAAGGCATCGTCACTTACCCCTTGAGGAATCACCCTCATCCGGAGTACAACCCCTTTAGGGCGACAAGGGGTACCTGAACCACGACTAACCCCTAAGGGTTTGAGTGGCCAAGTCATACCCTAGACCTAGGGCTAGTACTTAGTGAGGACACGAGTGTGCGCCGTAGGCGGACACGAGTGTTCTGCTAAGCAAACTCCCTAAGGCTAGGTTTGGGATAACCCTAAGCACATGACCTTGCGAGTGCCTCGAAAGGGCTCTGCTAATACGCTTAGGTTGTTCAACCCTTGAATTCCAAGGAGAACACTCCCCTAGCCAAGTGTGCCAAAGCACACCTAGTTACGAGACCTAACCTCCCTTGAGCGGATGCCCAAGGCTTAGCACCCTAGTGCAAGCACAAGCATGTATGTTTGCTAGAGTATCCAACCCCTTAACAACAAGCCCATGACATAACCCCAAAGGGCGTGCCTCGGGTGTTATACCATGTGACGTTTAGCCCAGTGTCACATCTCCATGTGACACTGCCTTCCATGATGTGGGCTATCATGCCATAGCCCTTAGATTCAAGAGTTGCACTAAGTACCACAAACGTGGTTCCTAAATGCCAACTCTAGAACCCCTCAATGAACCCTCAAGAACCAGGTAACATGAACCTATCAAACAAGATCCCACGCCCACAGTTGGACAAGGACACGGATGTGCCTTGCTTGGCTGTGAGTGCTACACCTAGCTTGACGTAGGAGGAGGCTGGAGACAAGCCTCAACCTCTGCTCTTGGAACGTGCATTCGACAAGACCTCCCAGGCATGGATTCGCCAACGTTAAGGGTAAGCTACCCCGAAGGTGGGACGTACCCCTGGCATCTGGAAGTTAGGGCGGCACAACAGAGGGTTGTGCCTTGATGACACAAGCTAGAGCTTGCACCGGGAGAAGAGTAACGAGCTCAGTCATGAACCCAGGAACCCTCACTCCTATATACTACCTTATTTATGTGACAGAGCCCCCCCCCTGTTTTCCTGTTTACATAAGTGGGCTAGCACTGAAATCTCATTCCCAGAGGGAATACTTGGTGAGTTATCCATCGACCCCTAAACCCTAACCTGTCAAACCTGGGGTATTTCTAAGCATATCCGACATGCCAACTCACCGGAACTAGCCATTAATCCAACCGGACACGGAAAACGAGGGTAAGAGTTTTCTAGAAGGTAAGTGCTACCTTCGCTTAGAGTTTCTCGCATATCTAAGGACAGCCGGCCGGATACCCCTAAACACCTAAGTGCACTTGTTTCTCACTACATCTAGGGCTTGCAACATAGTACAGTAGGTAACAACAGTCAACGTCCAAAGTAAAGAGGAGTCATAGTAAAAACTATGACACACTCCCCGCCTTTGAAAATGTCAACGTCCTCGTTGACGTCCAACTCCAAGACTAGATAATGTTAGAAAAAATTAACCAAAACTAACATATCACTCTATGCGGAGTCAGCCAAAAGTTCACATAAGTTTTATTACCCCCCTTGCATTACGCAAACCAAGTACTTCAGAACCGTCGTTCACTAAGTCGTAAACCTAGCTGCCGGAGGCACCACCTGCGACATGAAGTCACTTGGAGACCTTTTGCACGTCTGCAAAGTCTGTCACCCGACGCACACAACACAATGGTTAATTTCTTTACTTAACTAGAATTTATATTGAGAGTTAGCCTCTAGTCTAGTTAGTGTTGTTGCCGGCCCCTTGGTTAACAAGAAATAAAGACTTGCTTTATTCCTTAATATTAAATGCTGTTGACGACCTCTGTCGTCTAACACACAAGCACTTCTCAAATGCTTACCAAACACCTTCGCATTTCTTTTATTTTCCAATGGTCCCACATCTCCACATGTTACGATATTATAGCTTACATCTCTGCATCCCTCGGTGCTTCTCATTACCCCTTTTCATAAGGGTCTGCTACTATACCTATCTCTCATTAGTATATAGCTACGCCAGACTAAGTATGAGACTTTTATCGGAATCAAGCTCTTTTCCGATATAAGAGTACAAGTCGTAAAACCCTGTTCTTTGTAAACATGTCAATCTGGCCAGAGGCGATCACAGAGGCGCATGGCTGTACACATGTATACAACAAGGTCTTGCCAATCTACCAACTGCCATTCACTTGGTGTGTTATTAACATAAATTTATTCCCGATAGGAATCAAATTCAGTCAAATCTGCGACCAAGTGTGATAGCTTACTATTCGTCCTTCGCAACCATCTTTGTACTCTTTCATAACACCGACCAGTTCAGGGACCAGATAAGCTAACATACCTTTCTTACAAATAATGTGGAAACCAGGAAATTCAACCCATCTCTAGTGCCTCAATCGACAATCTTTAATAGCACGTCTTTAATTACACTCTCATTGTACTCATTCCCAAAGAGCACAACATACTAGATGCCGTTCAATAATTCCTAACTCTTTATCTCACTAAGTTCAAAAATACTAAATTTTAAAACTTAGTTTCCGATAAGAGTCTCTCTGAACTTAGAATACTGCATGCTTCATAACATTATATTTATTCCAACTCTTAAACTGATTTGTAAATGTTTCTCAACACTATACCGAAGTATAGCATTTCACTAATTGAGCAATTAGTGTTTTTGATAAACATCTTTTTAAACTAATCCTTATTCTATAAAAGTTACAATTTCGATATTGATACTCTCGAATGGATAATGATCGTTTTAACGTTCAAATCCTAAGCTTACCAACTAGTTGTTATACTAGTGGATATAAACTTACAATCATATCAATTATCAAATGCTACAACTATAATATAAATGGTTCTTAGTTTACATGAACGAACTTCAGTTTTGAAACGGAAATATAATGTTACGACAGTATTCGAGGAACTTGTTCAGAGACTAAGAGGAATCATGAACTAGTGTCTGGTTCATCTAACTGATTTAGTAAGATATCAACTCCACATAAATGTTATCATAACACTAAAGTGTTATATCAACTTCATGTTTTAGTCATACCTTATAATTCAATAGATCTCCCCAAACATGAATAAATATTAGTTCAACAGTTGAACTAAGATACATTATCCATTAACACCTAGTAATCATAAAGTACCACATTGCCCCTCAAGCAATGTATTGAGAAATGCCTCATTTCTCAACTAACTTGAAAACACGTTTCAAGTTATAACACTAAGGTAGTGCCTTACCAAAGTGTCGAACTCAAGTCTTGAGTCTTTATATTTCATGATTATGGCGATCATAACCAAGTTTAATATTGAGCGCTCCAAACTCAATATTGAAGAGATATCCATACTATACTTTGACAAGTCATTTATAATCAATCTTAAAAGACTGTCATAAATACTTTCAAAGTTTAAGATATAAATATCTCAATGAATGAGGTGATAGGAAACCTCATATTTTTGAACGGATATTGGACAACCTTGAACTACAATCATCAAGAAGGGACACCATCTTCTTGAGCTAATCCCGCTACACAATATCATACTTACAAGAATATTGAACCAACTCAAGGAACACCATCAAACCTTGAGATAGAACTAACAACTAACCCAAGGAATACAATCAAACCTTGAGTCAAGAATAGTTCTATTTTTCAATATTCCGAAAGATTGAAGATACATACTTTATTTAATTCTTTAAGTGCCCACATTTGCGACCATGATGCAAGTCAAGAATTTTTGAATAATCGTATTCGACTCTAAAATGAAATTGATATTGAAAATCAATATCAACTTCTAATTCTCATCGAACACCGACTCTCTAGAGGTACATGCACTTAAACCTCCAATGGAAATCCGACTGTTACTAGCTCATTGGTAATTCTCAACATATAAGTTATCAAACTTAGCAAGTTTCCTTACTTAGTCGATAAATAAAGTGGAGAATCCCAAATCATGCTCTTCTTAACCAAGGAATCACCCTTGTTCAAGAGTTATCCCCACATTGCAAACAACACAAATTTCAAGATTAAAGAGTTAACAATGAAAATGCACAAGTGTGCGCCGAACGCCTTCACTATGCAAGTCCTTCATTACTCAGTAAACTGAAAATGTAAACGTATGTTTCCAACATTACTCTTTTGATAGATCATGCCATCTATCCAAAACTGTACGATAAGAAAGCGAATCCTTAAATTGTTATCCAAATCTCTCTCATGATCCCATATGAGACAACTTCATAATCAAGTTAGTCGAGCTAGCTAACTTGAATACAGTGCGCGCTTACAACCAACTAAGGTTTCAAGTTGTACTTTGTTCAAATCAAGGACTTGAACTTAGTAAACTATTTCACCTAATGTTACTTGTAGCTAGCGTCATCAAAATATTGCAACATCGGACAATACTTTGATTACATTGGATCTAAGAACCAACTGCTTAACATATTCATCATATGTTAATATTTGACATTTCTTGTATTATAAGTTCATCACCATAGTCTGCTTCTAGAGTTACACTCTCGGAAACATGCACTATAATGAGAGCTTATTTTACACTTTATGTCAAAATGTAGTGTTCACTCTTATGTTTGAATATGCCCCTTCTCCCGAAGTCAAAGACACACATTTAACATAAGCTTTCCCCGTTTGAACACTCTAGTTGGACTCATATTGAATCTTGACATAGCAAAACTCAAAGGACGTTGTCACATTCTCAATCATGTGTTATCCCAAATTCAAACACCTTAAAGAAAAAGAAATTTTCAATAATGTATAAACTTAGCATATCACATGATCCATTCACAAGACTTAGTTTGTAAGCCAGAACAAACTAACACGCCATGTCTTGTGGAAGTAAATGGTAAAGTAACCTGAAACATTCATAAGGTAAAGTAACCTAGAGAAAACGTAACCTAGCATGCAACTTGGAAGTTGCCTCTCGAGTGCTACCCAACATTGGAGTCCATAACCCACACCACTTATTAAGTAGATGTTCTTTGAAGAGTTATAGATCTCAGGACCAACTCTCCGGCAGAATTCAGACGTTAGCCGAAAGTGATAGAGTACTTCAAAAATTTAGAACTAACTAAACCCTGAAAACACACTACAACTTTAGGTAGTCCTACTGACCGCAGAGAATGGCTCTATACCAATTGTCAGAGTTTTAACCCAAAGGGCCAACACGTGGCTACCAGGTGGCCATTCGGCGTCATCACCTGTGTGAGCAACGCTAAGTTTCCTAGAACAACCCCAACCCCTAGGGTTAGACTCTAATGCCCAAGTGGATAGGAGACTTAGGGTTTAGCCTAAGTCTCCCTAGAATGTCTGCCCCCAGAACCCTTGAGGGATAACCTAGTTGACTTAGGGTCTTGCCCTAGAAGACCTAGACAGGCTCATGCCCTAACCCCATCAAAGAGACATGTGTTCCACACATACCCCGTGACAGAGCTAAGGCATCGTCACTTACCCCTTGAGGAATCACCCTCATCCAGGAGTACAACCCCTTTAGGGAGACAAGGGGTACCCTGAACCACGACTAACCCCTAAGGGTTTGAGTGGCCAAGTCATACCCTAGACCTAGGGCTAGTACTTAGTGAGGACACGAGTGTGCGCCGTAGGCGGACACGAGTGTTCTGCTAAGCAAACTCCCTAAGGCTAGGTTTGGGATAACCCTAAGCACATGACCTTGCGAATGCCTCACGAAAGGGCTCTTACTAACACGTTAGGTTGTTCAACCCTTGAATTCCAAGGAGAACACTCCCCTAGCCAAGTGTGCCAAAGCACACCTAGTTACGAGACCTAACCTCCCTTGAGCGGATGCCCAAGGCTTAGCACCCTAGTGCAAGCACAAGCATGTATGTTTGCTAGAGTATCCAACCCCTTAACAACAAGCCCATGACATAACCCCAAAGGGCGTGCCTCGGATGTTATACCATGTGACGTTTAGCCCAGTGTCACACTCCATGTGACACTGCCTTCCATGATGTGGGCTATCATGCCATAGCCTTAGATTCAAGAGTTGCACCAAGTACCACAAACGTGGCTTAAATGCTAACTCTAGAACCCCTCAATGAACCCTCAGAACCAGGTAACGTGAACCTATCAAACAAGATCCCACGCCCACAGTTGGACAAGGACACGGATGTGCCTTGCTTGACCGTGAGTGCTACACCTAGCTTGACGTGGAGGAGGAGGCTGGAGACAAGCCTCAACCTCTGCCTCTTGGAATGTGCATTCCGACAAGACCTCCCAGCATGGATTCGCCAACGTTAAGGTAAGCTACCCCGAAGGTGGGACGTACCCCTGGCATCTGGAAGTTAGGGCGGCACAACAAAGGGTTGTGCCTTGACGACACAAGCTAGAGCTTGCACCGAGAGAAGAGTAACGAGCTCAGTCATGAACCCAGGAACCCTCACTCCTATATACTACTTTATTTATGTGACAGAGGCCCCCCCCTGTTTTCCTGTTTACATAAGTGGGCTAGCACTGAAATCTCATTCCAAGAGGGAATATACTTGGTGAGTTATCCATCGACCCCTAAACCCTAACCTGTCAAACCTAGGGGTATTTCTAAGCATATCTGATACGCCGAACTCACCGGAACTAACCATTAACCCAACCGGGACACGAAAAACGAGGGTAAGAGTTTTTTAGAAGGTAAGTGCTACCTTCGCTTAGAGTTTCTCACGATATCTAAGGATAGCCGGCCGGACTACCCTTAAACACCTAAGTGCACTAAGCGGGGCTGTTTCTCACTACATATAGAACTTGTCAACATAGTACAGTAGGTAACAAGTCAACGTCCAAAGTAAAGAAACCCTAAACCCAAAATGTCACTTATTTTAAATTCCTTTGGCTCAGGCCAATTAATTCACCGTTCAATTAAAAACATACATTATAAAATTACCCATATTCATTGTCACGTCATACTTGTAATTTAATTAGAAAGTTAATAAAAAATAATTATAATTCTAATTAATATAAAACTAAAGCATGAAATATCAACATGATAATCATAATATTTTTGGGATGTTATCGAGATTGAGTAATATGGAGGGTGTGGTGGATTCAAATCACAATGTAAAAGTGTTTTTATTAATGCTTCTATTCCTTTATATTTCTTACATATTGATTTTGCAAAAACACTATTTCAAATTCTTTAGGTTTTTTTGAAATTTTTAAGTTTTAACACATTTTAACTAACGTTTTACTATCAGTTGATACTTATGTTTCAACTTATGTTTTTCGTTAATTAACACATTGTGACAATTGGATAACATTTGTCAGTATCAAATCCATCGTGTGAATTAATGTTTAAATATTATCAAAGTTGTCAGTTATTTTCTCATATACTTTAACACCTCTCCACATTTTCCACATAAGTCTTGAATAATTTATAGTGTGGTAACTGCGTTGAATAATGTTATAATTATGTATTAATTTACCACATAGTTCCTTGTCACTATTTATTTACTTTTTTCTTTTTTTTTCTTTTTTTACTTATGTGTTCTTAATAATCTTTTAACACATAAGTAATAATGTCTTTTGTAGTTTTTTAAAATATTTTATTATCATTTACTTTAATGACATTTTTGAATTTCTTTAAAACATAAAAATATAATCAATGTGTATAACTTTTTTAGGGATTCTAAAGCTAAATTATTATTCACCAAGTTGAAAATGTTTTTTTAATTAGTTAACAATTGGGGTTTTTTAAATACATAATTTTTATAAAAGGTTTAAAGATAAATCTATCGTCAATTATTCACTAAGTTGAAAGTGCTTTTTTAATTAATTAACAATTAGGCTTTTTTGATATATAATTTTTATAGAAGGTTTAAAAATAAATCCATCATCATTTAGGAATGTCAAACATGTGTCTACAATGTATTTAATAAAATGTTGAACCATTCTTAACTAAGAACATATAATATATTTTAATGTTGTACAATATGTTCTTATTATAATCCATAGTAAACCACGTCATTTATTAAGGATTAATAATTAATTAAAATAAGTTGGGTTATTTTATACTGGATGGATAATAAAAAATATTATTCTAATCCATTTACCTAAATAATCATAAATGTTATTTAAAAGTCGGATCGTGTTTGATTAAGAACATCTAACATGTGTATGTAATATATAATGATTTCTTGTTATAATCCATGTAAAATTCACATCTAATGACTAATAATTATTCACGATAAACTTTGTCATTTACTATTGAATAGATAATCAAATTATTATTTTAATTTCTTTACATTTTTAATTTGTAAAAGATATTTAAATTATCACTTTTATAAATTAATTGGACAAACCTTCATTTTAGTTATAACTAACTTGTAATGTGTAACATTAACTTTATCAATTTCTATAGAATACTTTACTAATGAAGTACATTATTGTCAACTAATTAACACTTAAAAGACATACCATTTTCATACATATGAAACAATAATATCATTAATAACAAAAAATATTTACATAACTTGAATAATGCAATAACTAATATAAATTAAATTTATAATCATGCATTTGTAATACTCAATTAGTGTTTCATTATTTTCTTTTAGTAGTAGCATACCATATTAAAATTTTAAGTTTAGTTACAAATAAAACATCTATGATATATATATATATATATAACAATGTTTATATCAATTAATATTAACATCTCTTTAACTTAAAGTAAAGAAAATATCATCCACTTTTAGTTTATAGAGTTTAGCAAATGTAATTTTTAAAAATTTATTACATAATAATTTTAAGAAAGTTATATTTAAAATAATTAAACTTTTTGTTTATATTTAGTTAAGGAGATCCTATTTATAAGAGGACTGATATTTAATTGTATATGCATTTGCATGCCATCCAATAGTTTCCTAATAGGTGTGTGTGTGTGTGTGTGTTATATATATATATATATATAATATATATATATATATATATATATATATATTAACTGTATTTATACATGAAAGGTTTAAATTTACATATACAAGTTACTTAATTTTCTATTAATTCAAAATTAATGAATTAAAAAAAAATAAAAAATATAAAAAACTTTAGTTATGAACCTCTTAAAGATATTTAGCTCTCAAAACAAATACATACATATATAGCCCTGCTCTTATAAGAGCATTTTAACTGTTTTAAAATGCAAAAAATAAAAATAAAAAATAAAAAGAAAAAGAAAAGTCAAACCTAGTCAGTCAAGGCTCATCCGTGTCAGTATCGTCAACAATCCTGTTATCTCGTAGTCCACCTGGGTTGACCAAATCATCACATGGCTTTGGAAAGATATTCCCATAAACTTTTCCTTCCAAAAATGAGCACTGGAATATTCTCTTCTTCTTATATGTAATACCAACGTTCATGTTTCGAATCTCCAGACCTCTCACGGGAACTACATACAGTATGAATACAAACAATTAATATAAGTATTAAATAAAAATCAAATAATAAGTATAAGTATATAATTTATAAATAAAACTATGTTTTAATATACTGTATCCATGGTATCCTACATAAAGCATGTTAAAATACTCCACTAGTGTGGATCTCTCTCTCTCTCTCTCTCTCTTCTCTTCTCTCTCTATATATATATATATATATACACATACATATACATGAATACAAACGATTAATACAAGTATTAACAAAATTAAAATAAGTATAAGTACACAATGTATACATACGTCAAATAAAACTATGTTTTAATATACTGTATCCATGATATCCTACATAAAGCATGTTAACATACTCCACTAGTGTGCATCTCTCTCTCTCTCTCTTCTCTCTCTTCTCTCTCTCTATATATATATATATATATAGACACACACACACACACACACATTACAGCGCACACACATACCTTCTTTGCTACCGTAGATTCTAGCGGGAATCCGTACATCCCGACCATACACGCCATCAAAAGAAATATTCTGCACAACAGGGAGAGCCGTCGGATCATACAAATCGTCCGGATGATCACCGTAGTCCGTCTTGATGACAATGCCAACACGGACAGTTTCCATGGTAATATTCCGGTAGTGAATATCCGTCACATATCCTCCCCTCCCTGGTGTTGTTTTTATTCTCACCCCCCGTTTTGAGTTAAGTATATGCACGTTTTCCACTGTTATGTTTTTTCACCACCCGACATTTCACTTCCTATGGAAACTCCAGCACTAAAAACCTTCAAATTAGTACATGCCCTTATCAACACACATGTAGCTATGTATACATGTTCCTTTATTATGTGTATGTATGTATGTGTGTGTGTGTGTGGTGTGTGTGTGTGTGTGTAGAGAGAGAGAGGGAGGGAGGGAGGGAGCACATGCACGCATGCATACAAATATACACAACTATATATGCTGGAGCCATGAGGTAGAACGTACAGAGCTGCTAATCTTTGAGCAATACCACATTTACACTTGTTCTCATAATATGTGCATATATGATGAGAATAGTCTCCATTACCTGATTGGGGCGTTAACTTCGAGGTTTCGGATGGTTATGTTGCAAGAAGGCTTATTATACTCGATTCCATATTGATCCCACCCGCTCTTAATAGCCAGGCCATCGTCTCCAACGCTTATGTAACAGTTTTCAATTAAGACATTCCTGCATGAATCTGTTGATCATATATACATTCATCTCTCTCTCTATCTATCTCACACACACACACACACACACACAACCTATTATATTAGTGTCTTTTTTATATAAACTGTGTGTGTGTGTGCGGACGATTACCAGGATCTATTCCGTCAGTATTTGGAGAATTAGGAGGCGCAAAAATTGTGACACCTTGGACAGTCACATTTTCGCAATCGTAAGGGTGTACGGTCCAAAGGGCGAGTTCTGTAGAGTGACGTGCGAGATTCGTATATTACTCGACCACATAAACTGGATTAACCTCCCCCTTGTGTAAGTTAATTTCTTTAACTTCGCTTTCTGCCACCATCCCCGACCATTCCCATCTATTGTCCCATTATGCCCTGTTTATAAGACGGTAACACAAACACAAACACACACAAACACACACACACACACACATAGATATCATTTCCTTGTAATAATATATAGCACATTATCTCGATATGTTTCGTGTATGTGTGTTCATACATTATATTCATATGCGAAGCGTGGGTACGCTTTTTGTCTTTAGATATAATTGGGATATATAATCACTTAAATAAAGAACATAACTCCAATGGTCCACACACCAAAAGACAATGTCCACTTGAAGAGGTATATTCAAGTTTAACACATTCAAATAGACCTTTACACACACGCAGAGAGAGATAAGAGAGAGAGCAGTACTACAAACGTTGTAAGTATAACGTTATATTTATATTCTAACCTGTGATCACAACGTCCTTGAGATGTTGGCCATGAATTAGACTTCCGTAACGGGGTCCTGGAAGCTCTCTACTACCACGACCATAAGACGGTAATGGAGGCATCAGCGGCCATAAATCCTCGTTCTGTAAAACAACGATAAACACTTAGCGTTTTAACATCTAAATGTTATTTATATGTTACTCATTAGCATTAATGTTGGATAGATTATACATAAAAAACAGTAATATACTATTAGCATTTATATAACCCAGCGGTAAACCCTGGTTTACATTTTGCGACCGACTTAACAAATTTGACGCTATATTTATACGGTTTATATAACCATTATCACTGTTATACATTATAAACAATTAAATATAGCGCTACTGAATATTAGCATCTCGATATTACATTAACAAGAGATCTACAATAAAACAGTGCACCATACATATATATGCTGTTTATGTGTGTGTGTGTGTGTGAGGACAGAGAGAGAGAGAAGATAAACAGGCCACAGCGAGACGCAAAATAACAATCGCACACGCACACGCACACATCTATATATCTTATGTTATGATGTATAACCATTATTAACTCAATGAACTTACAGTCTTATTATAGTGTTACTGAATATTAGCAACTCACAATTCGTGTGCCATAACTAAAAACAGTACTATATATTTACAGCATACATACATATATTTGGCATATATGTATCTGATCGCAGATACGCATACACACATGAGACGTGTAATCTTACTTGGGTTGCCAGTATAACTGCATCTTCCTCCAGGAACAAAGTCATGTGACTCGTGAGATTAAACGGGGCAGTGAGCCAGGTCCCAGCAGGAACATTGAGCTGCCCGCCACCAAACTCAACAGCGATCTTGGAAATCTGATTAACAGCACGCTCGAATGCTTGCGTATTCATCGTCTTGCCATCTCCGACAGCTCCGAAATCCGTCAGATTGTACACAATCGGCCTCAGCCGCGGCACGGATCTATACGTCTTCGTGACACTACTCACCTGTGCATAGTAGTTCGTCTGGTACAGGAACAAGAGGAGGAAAAATGTGATCCACATTGAGAAAAAACCCTTCCTTGTGGAGATCATCGCTTGCTGCTGCCGAAATGCCGCTGGCCGCATCAATCCACCACGCATCTAACCTCTAGCTTGCCTGCATTTCTGATCCACAGTGAGAGAAATGCCTTCTTTTTCTTCCTTCAACCCCTGGCTCGTCCGCCATGGCCACTTGAAGAACCCTAAAACAGAACATTAATTAGGGTTTTAAATGCTTTGTTAATAGTTAGGGCACAGGTTCTGTTTATAGGCTTATGTTTTTCGGCATGGACGGCTACGAGGTATCATTTGTATATTTCACACACAAAATTATGTAATTTGGTTTAATTTTCTATTTATGCAGTGAAATTCTGGTGAAATTATAATAAATACATATAAATATACATATATGTGTTTATCTAAAAATTATGAAATACATAATACATTAATGTGTGTGTATATATATATATATATAAGTTTTACAATAATTTTACAGATAGAGGAGCGTAAACTTGCTGCCGCACACACATTGCTGCATTACTCGCCCTTTGTCATGACCTGCATTGGAGAGGGTGTTTCTCCCAGTCAGCTAAGACTTCATCTTCTAAAGGTGTGTGTGTGTGTGTTTGTTGATAATCTATTTGACATAGACTACACACACACAAGCTGTATACGATAATATATAGATACATGGCTATATATAATATTAAGTAATGTTATATGATATTAACTTAATATTATATAATATTTACTTAATATTGTTATAGGAAATCTCGGGTATGCCTACAACCTTGAAGACACGGAATATTCCACAGCAACAGATGACTGATTCGATATTTGGGGATAAGATGGACCAACCGTCCTCTTCCTCGGTTGAAGCTACAAGTGTCGAGTCTCTGCAAAATGAAGTAATCAATTTACGAGCCAATGAAGCAAAGGTATGCATGTGTGTGTGTGTGTGTGTGTCGAATACTATACATTGGTTGCATCCTGAGAGATTTTGCAGGCATACTTCAGAATGTAGACATATTGTGTGTCGTGTGTGTGTGTGTGTGTGTGTCGAATACTATACATTGGTTGCATCCTGAGAGATTTTGCAGGCATACTTCAGAATGTATACATATCGTGTGTGTGTGTGTGTGTCGAATACTATACATTGGTTGCATCCTGAGAGATTATGCAGGCATACTTCAGAATGTATACATATTGTGTGTCGTGTGTGTGTGTGTCGAATACTATACATTGGTTGCATCCTGAGAGATTTTGCAGGCATACTTCAAATGTATACATATTGTGTGTCGTGTGTGTGTGTGTGTGTCGAATACTATACATTGGTTGCATCCTGAGAGATTATGCAGGCATACTTCAGAATGTATACATGTTGTGTGTCATGTGTGTGTGTGTGTGTGTGGGTTTGTGTTTGTGTGTTTATGTACACATGTAATGAATGGGTAACTGTTTAGATATTGATAGCCCATTTCGTATATATGTGTATGTATACACAAACGCAACACGTATGTTATGTATTTTCAGGTACAGAAATAACAATTTATGGAGCTCTTATTTGTAATAAATAAATAACTTATCATCTTACGTCATGTGTATATATATATATATATATATATATATATATATTTGATTTAATGGAAATTATATGTGTTGCTTTCTCAAAAGTTGCAAAAATTGACTCCGTTGGCATATGTGTATATATAGTGTGTTTGTAATACGTCTTTCATACATCATATTGGAGCATTCAAATCCAACACACGTCCTTAAATGTGTGTGTGTGTTGGTGTGTGTGTGTGTTAGGGATGGGTTGTCAGATTCAAATTTATCGTTAAAAACTGTTATTAACAATTTTCATATCTTAACAGCATTTATATGTTTTAATATGTTAAAAATAATTAATTTAACGCTGTTAATCACGAAGTTGGTTGCAAAGCCAACATTGTTCCAGACGTTTTTTTTTTATGTCTTTTTTATATTTATTTTAATTTTAATTTATTTTTTTTAATAAAATATATGGCTGTTTTCTAATGATGAAGATTCTCCACCCACCTTTGTTACAAACAATGGCCCTACTTTGAGAGTTACTTCACAAAGTGCAAGTATGTACGCGCGTATGTCTGTGTATACATACAGTGCGTGTGTGTGATACACTGGAAATAAAAAGATCCCTCTGTTTTGTCATATATGATCGCATATTCTAAGTATATGCTCTAGAATATACCTTGATCAAAACGAATATTCCCGTTTACAAGGACCACATTGCGTGTATAAACCATGGAAGTTTGACAACATGAAAATTATGTTTGCGTGCTCAAGGTTTATTCAGTAATATTAAAAATTAAAATATATCATTAAATTATATTAATTTATATTTGACAAGGAACACATGAAAACTACACCTGGCTGATATTCATTGTTATAAAGCTTTACGTCATATATAAATAAACCACAATACATCATATTCACAAGTATTCAATATATGTATATATATTTAGGCAGATAGTAATTAAGTAACATATATATATGTTATATTTATATATATTGATGTCATATTGATACTGAAAACGAAAACCTGAAAACTACGTAAATAAAATCTGGGATAAATATATTATTTGTTGGGACCGGAGGTTATTAACTTATATAGTAATAATTAATTAATGTAATTACAGGTTTTACTGTACATATTAATGCTCCCAAACAAGTTGGTATGCTTGAAAACGATTACGTGAAAACTACATGAAGATCTCATTACTTGAGTATACTATACGTTCTATACATTATACACATATGATATATATATATTATAATATATATTCTATATAAGTTAGTTGAAGCTGTATACTGACGTGCATCTCCCTTATAAAATTATATATCAGAAAAAAAAAATTATTTTACTTCTGCAGGAGCGTGATTCACACTGGTGGCGTCAAACTATGTAGGTAAGCTTTTAACTTATATATATTATATATAATATATATATATATATATATATGCATATATACGCATATATACATACACATATATATTAATGTGAAATTAGGGTTAATTTTTGTATTAAACAGGCAGCAGTTTTAGTGGATCAAAAATTCAAATTTGTAAAACAGAATATTCCGTAAAAATGGTCATGAAATAACAAAGCACCACGTGTCAGAAAGGCTATGATGCGTGATGGCCCGTTTGGTTTGAACATTTCAAGGCGCCCTTCACGCTTGAAGCTTCTGGATATGGCTGCCAAGGATTAGGGTTTTTTCAAGCAGCGGAGGCGATGGCGGACACAATGTAAGCAAATTCATCGTTTTTCTCATAAGAAATCAATCTCTGGCTGCTGAAATGCATGAAAACATCGATAATCTGATTATAAACATCCACAATCCTGCCTGAGAGGTACAAAATCTGCCAGAAATTGTCTTCTTTTATGAGAAAGAGAGCTTTTTTCTTCATAGGCAGGCAGCTGCTTTTAGAGATTCCACAGCGCCGCCAGCATTTAGACAGAGAGATCCTTTCATCCCCGTTATTATACGGCGGCATCCCTCCTTATCACTTTCTTCATGGCGATATATATTTATATAATATTTACATATGTCATATATATATGTATATATATCGTTGTCACAGGCACTCTGAAGGCACTGAACACACAACTGGTTACAACTTCGTTTTCAAGCACAGAAAACTGCAGAAGATGGTTTAATTAGAGTCTCTAGATGTTATGATGAGAGGAGCTGGGTTAAGCTTTATCATAATTTTCTTCAGTACGAATTCATGGTGTGTTTTATTATTACTTGGGCAATGCATTTTGGAACTCATGTGTAATATCCATTTCCCTCTCGTGCTGACAGCTCGCTTCACCACATAGAGGACGTACGCTACGGACTTGATTGGAGATGCTTCAACTTTTCAGGGCCTTTTTTACGGTGCTTGTTGTTATTCCTGCGGGTAAATTCTTTGTGAATTCTCGTTTCCTCAGTGTTTCTCATACTGGTGTTCTATGTTGGTCCTCTTCAATTGCTTTGTTTAGATGGCTTTCATGAGAATGTATCTTACTGCATAATTCTCATGCGTTTTTGGGTTCTCTGCAGTGAATTCACACGAGTTTCTGGCAATTTCAGTGGTCTACCTCGAGACTGCAAATGAGAGATGAGAGTCTATGCGTGGTTATGTTTTCATTACAGCAATCATGCAGGTAATTGTGATGCTCCTCTGCTGATTGGATGTGAACTCTGACAAGATGGTCATGTAGAATAGAGGGCATCGACATAGCTAGCTAGAGATGAGCGCTCGAGAACAGTCAGTACGCAGCCATTTAACACAGACTAGATGGAAATGCTACCGAGAGGGTCCGGAGAAGAGCGATATGGATCGCAGCAAAAAGGGAGAAAGAGGTGAAGCTGAAGGAGAAAGCGAATCTACCAGCTTGGATGGCTCATTTCGGAGAGATCGGAGGCGTCAGAGAGCGCAGACAGCCGGCGCAGGAGTGTCCGTCCGAAGGTGAGCACTAGTACACAAGAACAGCAACAACCAGCAAGGACTCCGAGGAGTGTGAGAGCTTCAGGTGGAAAAGACAGACATAGTAAGGTGCAGACTGCCAAGGGACTGAGAGACCGGAGAGTTCGGCTCTCTGTTGCGACAGCTATTCAATTCTACGATGTTCAGGATCGTCTCGGGTTCGATCAGCCGAGCAAAGCTGTAGAGTGGCTTCTGAAGAAAGCCAAAGATGCTATTGATGAGCTTCCTCCAGTAGCTGCTAGCTCAGTCACTGTTTCTACCAGTGTATCTCCCTTCAGTCCTCCACCGATAGTTGGTAAGTCGCCAGTGCCTGTACCGTCTCGGTTGTACCCTTTAGCAGGAATAGCAGGATACCAAGAGCACCAGGAACAAATGCTACAGGAAACTGACGCAGGCAAGGCAGAGTCCAGAGTGAGAGCCAGAGAGAGAGCCCGAGACAGAACCAAGGAGAGAACAAAAGAAGCCAGTGGTGTTCCCAGTGAACCGAGCACGTTTACAGCCCACCCGCAACAGCTGCGACCGAGTAGCTCTCTCTTTGAGCACAGCCTTATGGAGGGATTAAGCTTTCCTTCGTTCACCAGTCTTCTACAAGCTCCCCCAAGTGGCCCGTTTCTGCAGCAACCGAGTGTCTACCAGAACCAGTTCATCAATCCCCATGGGTTTCAACAAGCTCTCGTCAGAGAGGTATACGTTTTCATATATACGCACGCATTATTGATACATATGTGCCTGCACACGCTGCAGGGAGCCACTATGGACGTGTCTTCTTTAAGCAGGCCTTATTTTTCCTCACTCAAGTTACGAGCTGCCAACATATCCGGCTCCTTACTCAGGTCTTTCTTCAGTACCATCCGAACCATCCTATTACAGGTCGAATATACTCTTCGAGGAGCCGAATATCCCAAGGCCATCGACACAGTTCTCCTTCCCGTACACGACCTTACAACAGTTTGATAACTCTATGTATCGAGCACCGTATATATACGGCTCTCAGCTTATACATGGAATGGAAGAGGAGATGCAGATTAAGGATCGATCCTCGTCCCCACCACCTCGACCACCTTAGTTTATTTTTTATTATTATTATACACATCATTTATTATCACAGGGCACTGTCTCAACTACAGGCAGGTATATATTTTTCTATTCATGTTCCAGTACGTGTACTAACGATTGGACTTTGTCTCAGATGCCGTATATGGATTACGAAAACAGGATGATGGGATTCAAGAGAGGTTAATGGGATTTAAGGGGTTTAAGGGGGAGGTTTGCACCGGGTCATTATCGGTGTCAAGGTTTTGAGGAGATTAATGGGGAAAAGGCTGTTCCGTTATAAAAAGGGGAGTGGGAAAAGGGCAGGTTTTAATGAGAGTACTTTGAGGCATGCAGAGCGCATGTGTGTGAGTGCACACACGTAACCTACATGTAGCTTTCTATGAGGACTAGCTTTCCACCCGCTCCCAATTATTGGTTTTGTATCATATTGATTACTGACCTTGATTCTTAATTGTATTAATTCTTTTCAGCTATACATGTAGATAGCCTCAGAATATTGAACCCCCTTTTCACCCTTTAACAGTACATACATAAACCTAAGGTATACTTAGGTAAACCTATCTCAAATTCTACTTAATTTTAATTATGCTAAACTTGTAATTAAAATTATTTAAGCCCTAGTTTCCTACTTAGGTAACCCCAAGATTAAATTTAAATTTAATCAACATTAATAAACATAAACCTAAGGTATACTTAGGTAACCCCATCTTTTTTTCTAAGATTGTACTTGTAAATTTAAATTTAATCATTTATAGATTAAATACGTTTAAGCAAACTATATACTCTAAACTTCTAACTAAAATTATTTAAGCCCTAGTTTCCTTATAACTTTAACCTTTAAGGGTACATACATATACCTAAGGTATACTTAGGTAACCCCATCTTTTTCTCTAAATTTAATCATTTATAGATTAAATATGTATAAGCAAAACTTCTAACTAAAATTATTTAAGCCCTAGTTTCCTTATAACCCCTTTGCACCCGTATACTTAGGTAAACCCAATTTAAATTTAATCATTTATAAATTAAATATGTTTAAGCACTAACTAAAATTATTTAAGCCCTAGTTTCCTTATAACCCTTTAACCCCTTTAACCTAAGGTATACTTGGGTAACCCCATTGTACAAATTTAATCATTTATACATTAAATATGTATAAGCAAACTTTATACTCTAAACTTCTAACTAAAACTATTTAAGTTATAACTTAAACACAAACGCACACAACACACACACGCACACACACACACACGAGTATGTATGTCTTTAAATACAAAGATCTGAATGCAATCACTTTAATTTAAGGTGATTAAGCGCAAACTTCAGTAATGATTGATACCTAACACCGATGTAATAATGCTAATTATTAGATTATTATATATAATCAGTATTTAATAACTATCTATAGGCTTACTGGCCTGAGTAATGATGATTTTTAGACAGTTAAATTTATATGTTATGTTAGATATGTATAGAAAACTTGTTTGAACTCACTTTGTTCATGCACCTGAAGAACAATTTTAAATTAGATCAAGTTGAATAATTTAATATTATTATGAAATATATAACACTTAAAAAATGAACAATCTCGAGTATTTTAATTTATGTACTCTCAAGGTCTACAAAGCTACTAATATGTCAATCCTAGCGGAATAGAATAATAATTAAATACCTTTATGTATATTATACTATGTATCATATAAATACGTATATATACGTATATAATTAAGCTGTTTAAGCCTCACGTGAATCTTCTAAAACAAAGGGACACCTACAAACTCAAAGCATATATATTCGGCATTATAATATATTCACTCAAGCACGCACAACACACACACATGGAATGTACTATATAAATATATTCATGACCCTTACAATACGTACATATTGACAGTTCTATGCAAATATATATCATATATTGTATATGCACATAACGGAACAAAGAACATAAAGTTCATAAAACAAGATAACACACACACACACACACACACACACACACACAGACAATAAGAGAGAGAGAGGCACTTGTAAAGTTGTCATTCATATCTATATAATCCTATGGAAATAATAACTAATAAGTGTAAATGAGTGGTTAATTATCTTTAGTAGCGACATAAACAAAATTAGCACCTGTTTGATAACCTCTTTCTTTGTGTTGATCCAGTTCTTCACTTCCATAGCCACTGGCTCTGGGTACTTGTTTAAATGCCTTCCAGAATATGGTTGTGCTGTTGGACTTTCGCAAGTCAAAAAGCTTCGCAACTCGCACATATTTATATACATATATATACACACACACACATGTGTGTGTGTGCGTGCGTGTGCAGAAGTTATAATATATATAAAACAATATAATATAGCTTACGGAAGGTCCAACAATTGGTGGTCCAATTCATTCCTTTCTCCATCAGTGCAGGAACTCTCGTGAGTGGAAAACCATATGTAACCTGAAAAAATATATGACACACGTTGGGTCAAACTATATAATAAATATGAAGTATATAAATGAACAGAAATATACAGTTGTAATGGCAGATTGAAACTGTATAAAATGCGTATAAAATTATGTACTTCTTATCATACATGTGAGACAAAACTACACAATGAACATATGTGAACGTATTTAACTTGAATATTGCACGCATATAAGTAAATGAACTAACACAAGCACACTAAAACCTCTATAAGATATAAATATACATAGACACTAACGTATAAATTAATAACCTGGGGCGCAACAGTATCATTATTTGGGACCAGCATTTGATATTCTTAATAGAGGTTATTAATTAATATAGAATCAATTTAGACAGGTTTTACACCGTACAGTTGCATTAAATATACAGATGATCAAACTATATAAAATGCATATAAATATACGCAGGGTACAAAACTACAGAATGCATATATATCAGATATGATATCATTTGGTATGAAAATATCTAACGTTGACTCAAACTATAATATATATAAAGTATATAGTGAACAGAAGTATACAGTTGTATACAGATGAGGAACTATATTATATATTATTATATATATCATGTGCCTGGTATCATATATATGAGACAAACTACAATGTATATATACGCATTTGTGAGCAGCTACATTAAATATACGCTTTTATATAAGTAAAAGAATATAAAAGAGAGAATTTATATATATCAAACAGACTCGTGGTAAATTCAATATTAACTTTACAATCGGGTAAGTAAATACATACAATCTAAACTGATAAAGGGTACAAGACATTTGTATATCACTACCAATAAAAGATGCAACTAGATATATACATGTACTATATATATATATATACACACACACTAGAAATAATAAAATTATATAGTTAATTGAATTACAAAAGCTTACAAGAACAAAGTTGCCTCCAGGCTTTATGATCCTGTAAGTAGATGAAAACAATTAAATGCTATTAAACATTAACACAAGTATAAAAATTTCCAAGTCTCTATATACATATATATGTATTAAACTTCTCTCTCTCTCTCTCTCTCTCTCTCTCTCTCTCTAACACACACACACACACACACACACACATTACCTGTGCATCTCCCTAAGCATTTGAGTAACATCCTCAGCACCCTTTGGAGCACACTGTTGAACAAAACAAACAATTAACTCGTACATAATGTTAATCAAATAGAATATACTTACCACCATAGCATCCACCAACCCTGTTTAACAGAAAAAGAAAAAACAATTGATTTTTCATATTAAAAATACGAAAAATATTTACCCATTATTAATTTGAATATTACCTTTATCTATAGCAGCATCAAATGAGTTATCCGCAAATTCTGTCATATTGCGTACATCCATAGTCTTATCTGGAAACCATCATAGAAACACATCACTCTGGAAACCATTAGAGAAACACATCTCTGTCTCTCTGCATTCATATATATTTGTTTATAGATATATATTCATATGTATGCATATGTACGTAAGTATAGATGTCTATAGAATAAGTATATGCAAATGACATACTAGTAAGTTGAGGTACGGTTCTGTATTTGAACTGTAATGCTTTGATTAATACCGAGGAGTAATCCACGTTAACAACGTCTTGATAGCCATCTTTAACCATGTCTTCAGACATGACTGGAAATATATGTATCAGTATCAGTATCAGTACCTACCAAAAATACGTGGTAGACATATATATGTATATGAATGTGAATGTGTGTGTGTGAGAGAGAGACAGTACTATGTGGATACACACTTTATTTATGCTACAAATATTTGTTACTTACGCGCGCACACACACACACACACAGAGAACTAGCGTTATATACTGTAAGCATAATGTTAAATTTGATATTGTAATAATATAAAGCAGATGCAGCCACCAACATACTCTATACACACACACACACACACACATTGTATACAGATACATGCAGTCATGCTAAACATGTGGGACTGTCTATAAGTATATATACACATCTATGCAAGTGTGAATGTGAGTAGATAAACACATAACATATGACTAGCAAAGTTGTTTCATATACATTCATAAGCAACAGACACACACACACACACTCACTCACCTGCATTTCCACAGCCAGCCATTAAGACTTTACCAGACTTGGGAATATGCTTTTTGAGGATGGGGGCAATGTCAATGTAGTTTTGGTACCAATCAAATGTCATGAATGCCTCTTCTGAGTATCGCTGGTTCCAGTAATCCTCGTCTCCATATCTTGTGTCCTCTCTCTTCCTTGTTGCTGTTGAAAAATTCTGCTTAAAATCTCGTCCCGCTGCAAAACATTCCATAAAGATATAAATACACACACACACACACATGCATGTATGGTGTTTATACATGGCAATATGTATGTATATAACGCATAAAAGGAACTATCTTGATGAACATACGCTTGTATGGTTGTTCTGTACATATAGTATTATTTAAAAACTATGCGAATGAATATATATATTTCAGCAAAAGATTGCATGATTAATAGAATATTAGAATATGCACGCACATCTGTATATAATACATAAATTTGTGCCTGAACTTAAATATATGTGTGCATTTCTAATTGCTCTATGTTATATGTATCTATATATGTATTTGTGTGTGCGCTTGGGTGCGTGGGTGTATTTGTATACAAATTTCTTGCCTGAACTGGAGATTGCTTGCGCATACACACGGGATTTGTTGGTGAATCGAGAGGTCCGAAGCGTGGCGCTGCTACCATGGCTGATTGCCGCCGGCGTGAGGGCGGCAGCCGACTGCAATGCGACCCGATGCATTCTTCTTGGAAAGAACCCTAAACCCTAGACCCCATAGATATTTCGGATGCAAGTTATCTACTCTGTTTTAGGGTTTTAAAATTAAATGATTACCATTTTTTAAGTACACCCGTTATGCACAAATATTTGTATTGTATATTTGAACCATTTAATACCATGTATGTAATGATAATAACATACCTTAGTACAAAAGGTTATTAAAATTTTGTGATTATAATAACACAAATCAAATTTGAATTTATTTTATAAACTTCCAGTGACACTTATAATATTGACAATGATTTATTTTATAAACTTCAAAATATATATCCATTGGCACTCATCAATTAATTAATAATAATATTGTCTTAATTATTTCCTATTGAATGACCATGAAACATTGTAATGAAATCCCACTTTCCACTAGCATGTGGTTATTGGGTCTTTGATAAAATTTTAAAATGACATCACTAATAATAATTACCATTGTGATTTTATACTAAAGTGGTTAATTGAATTAAAAATTAAATTACTAGTGAACAATTTTATTTAATTATGGTTAAGATTTCTTTTAAATAATTATAATTCCTCTGTACGTGTGTTTGACATGCCTTATGATTCCTACTAAGATAAATATGTATGTATGCACACATATATATTTAATTTATATACGTTTGATATTATATGTTCATGTGCATGCGTGCTTTTACACATACCTTATATTGTTCAATTGTATCCTAGCAAAAGTGTTTATCCAAATACATGACATTTATTTTATAAACTTCGAGTGACACTTATAATATTGACAATGATTTATTTTATAAACTTCAAGATACATATCCATTGGTACTCATCAATTAATTATTAATAATACTGTCTGTCATAATTCTAACATGGTGGGTTAACTACTTGGGTAAAAATTATGGGATATGTGAGTAAAAAAAAACTCAAACGTAACTGAGTCATCATGACCAGGGGCCTCTCATAAACACTAATTAGCCCTTTGCCTAGTTGGCATAAGGGGAGAGGGAAAGGTTGTGACATTGTCTTAATTATTTCCTATTGAATGACCACTTTGAAACATTGTAATGAAATCAATAAATTTATTTAATTCCACTAACTATGTGTATTGCAATTATAATCCTTAATACCTTTTATATCAAAGTTCAAAACTTATACACTTTAACCAACGATTTGATTTGTGCACTGGATAAGGGATATCATTTTTAGCTCATGACTAGATTAACTATTGGAGTATATTTTTAGTTCATGCCTAGATTAGCTCTTACAGTTGTGAGCATAAAAGCTCCGACTTAATTGTTGTACAATTAATTACTATCAATACTAGTCATTCTACGATTATTCTTGTCTTGCTTCTTACCTTTTGTTCTTATCATGCTCTTATCTTGTTCCTAGTTCTTGTCATGCTCCTGAGTTAAGCCTCCTTGCTCTTAGATTGTGATTTGACAGTTTGATAGTAACTATTTTCATAGCTCTTTAATTTTCAGTTACTTTTTTTTTTGTTCTTCTCCCTTGTTTTTCTCTTTTTCTATTTTTCACAAATCATGGTAGATTTTGAGCAATTTCAATGCGAGCACCAAATGTTGCTTCATGAGTTGGCCACTTTGTGCCAAGTGGTCATAGATTTACAAGGTTTCATCAATGCGGCGCATGCAACTGCTGATGCATCCTCCAAGGCTACTGCGCAGGCTCTCTCTTAAGCATCCATGGTTTCCTCTCCATCAAACTTTTCTTTATAGCCAAAGATCAGCATGCCAAATAAGTTCAGTGGCAATCACGTTAATTTCCAAGGTTTCTGTATCAAATCAGGCTTTTGATCCGCATGCAACCACGCCGCTACTCGATTGATGCACAAAAGGTTGGCCTTTTGGCATCTTTATTAGTTAGATTCCCACAGCTTGGGTTGCCCCTTTGTTGGAGCGTGACGACCCTATTGATGGAAGACTTTGAAGGATTATGGCTGCCTTTGAAGCCTTGCTTTGGAGATCCCGATAAGTACCGTTCCTCATGAACGAAGTTAAGGAAACTCATACAAGGACTCCGACCAGTTTCCGTTTATGCATCCGAATTTCAGCAACTTTGCACGAACATTCCATGGGACGAGACTGCATTGATCGAACACTTCCGTTTTGGGTTGAGGGATGACGTGAAGGACCTTCTTCTTACGTTACTGGATGCTCAAACCTTAGTGGAGATCATGTAACAAGCCGTTTGTTACGACAACCGTTTGTTCGAGCGTCATCAGGAAAAATTCCATCAGCAGTTCCTGCAAGCCAATCATGTAGCTGTAGCACATGTTCCTATGACACCTTCTAGAGTAGTTCCTATGGAGATTGACAAATACAAGTGTGGCCCACTTTCAGTTGCTAAGAAGCAATGTTGTCGTGGTGAGAACTTATGCTTGTATTGTGGTGAAGCAGAACACAAGGTGGCAGAATGTTCTGTTAAAGCCAGGAAGTTCAAGACACGTGAAGTTGAAGCTGAGTTTAATGTCCACTTCGTCTAGGAGCCGCGAAGTTGGAAGTAGGTGCAGGCTCCATTGGTGCTGCTCATACCATCCCATCACTCAAATTCCCTGTACACATTTGCCTCAATGATTGAGAGCTCAAGAAGTTTGCCCTTTAAACACTGGTGCAAATGCATGCTTCATGAATGACACTTTTACAACTCAGCATGGCATTCCAATGGTGAAGTTGAAGCGTGCAGTTCCTGTAGAGGTTGCAGATGGTCGTCTGATTGCTTCTGGCGCAGTTACCCATGCTACCACACCTCTCTTTTGCACTCATGGCGCATTCAACTATTTGATTTCCTTCAACTTGATCAAGCCTCGGACAACTCTCATCGTTTTGGGCATGCCATGGTTTGGTTGCAAATCCTTAGATCGACTGAAGGTCTAAGATGTTCACATTTTCCTCTCTAGCAGCCAGGATCAATATTGTACCTTCTTGCGTGCAGGATATGACCTTAGTGTCTGAGGCAATACAAGCTACATGATTGACTGTGCATGTTCCTATTTTAGTGTTGAAGATTCCTCCTCAACAGGATTCACCTCATGTCAATTCATCAGCACATCCATAGGCTCTCTCCACTCCTGTAAGTTCATGAATTCATGTACATGATTCTTCCAATCCTGTATCAGTGTCGAAGGTTCCTCCTTAATAGGATCCACCTCTTGTTAGTTCGTTAGCACATTCGTAAGCTCTCCTCACTCATGTGCCTTCACAGACTTCTGTACAGGATTCTTCCAATTCTTTACACTTGTCAACATCCGCACAAGTTTTTTTCAATCCTGCCTCTTTTAATTACTCTGCTTACGTTCCATCCCCCAAGACCCTTCCTCTTTTTCATTCACAGCTCCCTCCTTCTCTTCTTCGAGTTCTTACCATTACTATGCATGAACTTGCCACTGATCCTGCTCCTTTTCATCTCTTTGCTTTTCAAGTAACTCCTACGTCCTCTGCTACCTCTCCTGTATTTGATTCTTTTATTTTCAATCCTCTTCTCCTCCTTCTACTTCTTCCTTGCCATTCAAGTATCACTCATTTTAGAACGTTTTTGATAAGCACAAGGTTATAGTTTTCCTATTCACAGGTCCTACGACTGTCCTATCGATCTTGTGGAAAGGAAGACTCCACCGTTCAAACTAATTTATGCACTGTCACTTACAGAATTGGAGGTTCTTTGTTAGTACATTGAGGACAACTTGGCATCCAGCTTCATCTTTATTCGTCACTCAAAGTCCCCTGCAGGAGAACCTATCTTCTTTGTCAAGAAGAAAAATGGGAGTTTGCGTTTAGTTGTGGACTACAGAGGTTTAAATCAAGTCACCATCCGGAACCAGTACCCATTGCCATTGATCCCGAAACTTCTCAATCGGCTACGAGGAACAAAGATGTTCACAAAGATTGACTTACGAGGGGCCTACAATCTTGTATGCATTTAGAGTGGAAGATTGGCATTCGTACAAGATATGGACATTTCAAGTACATGGTGATGCCTTTCGGACTTACAAATGCCCCAGCCGTGTTTCAACACATGATGAACGACATCTTTCGCGACTTCTTGGACCAATTTGTGATGATTTACCTCGATGACATTTTGATTTTCTCCAAGGACTAGGCGGCACATGACAAGCATGTACGACTAGTTCTACATAAGCTTCGCGAGCATGGCCTGTATGCAAAGTTGGAGAAGTGTTTTTTCAACAAGGCTACTGTGGAGTTCTTGAGCTACATTGTCTCTCCTGCTGGCATTTCCATAGATATGCACAAGGTGAAGACTATTGTGGAGTGGGAGAGGCCCAAGTATGTACAAGGCATACAATGTTTCCTTGGCTTTGCAAATTTCTACATGCTATTCATACAGGACTTTTCCAAGCGTGTACTTCCACTCACGGAACTCACCAAGCATACAGGGGATTTCTCTTGGTCTAACAAAGTGGAACATGCATTCATAGCACTCAAGGACGCCTTCATGACAGCTCCAATTTTAGCACATCTGGATCCTTTTCATCCTTTCTTCGTTGAAGCAGATGCTTTAGACTTTGTAGTAAGTTCTATCTTATCATAAGTTGGAAAATAGCCTTTCACTCTCGTAAGTTCCTTTTGGTGAAGATCAATTACGAGATTCATGACAAGGAACTCAAGGCTATTATGGATTCGTTCAAGGACTTCCTGGAAGACTGCGCATCCTGTACAAGTTCTTACGGATTACAAAAACCTGAAGTTTTTTCAAATGGCTTGAGTTCTCAGTCGGCGACAGGCTAGATGAGTGGAATTCCTATCACGTTTTGATTTTGTCATTGTTTACATGCCTGATTTTCAGAATGGTAAAGCGGATGCATTGTCTAGGCTCTCTTACCTTGCACCGACCCCGAGTGATCCTGCATATGACTGTCAAAAGCAAGTGTTGTTGGGTCCTAATCAATTTCGGCTTGCGGCACTACAGGTTCATTAGGCTCCAGCAGATTCAACACTTATAGGACATCTGTTTGCAATTAGCTACATACGACTTGGCAAAGAATGTGTTCTCACACATTAGTCCTGACATCGCAAGCTCCTCTTCTTTTAGTTCCCATACAGACTACAAGTTGTTTGCCATATAGGACGAACTTCTCTACCAGGAAGGTCTCTTGTACATTCCTGTTGGTGTTTATGACTCGTGTGGTATAGGATTGTCATGATACCCTAGCTACATGACATTTTGGTGTGGCCAAGACAATTGAGTTGGTGACTTGCAACTATTGGTGGCTTGGGTTGTGAGGTTTTATGAAAAAGTTTGTACGAAGTTGTGACACCTACAACAAGTCAAAGATACGCGCCCTTTGGTCTTCTTCTTCATGTTCCCTCTGCTCCTTGGAGGTCCATTTCTATGGATTTCCTCATAGATCTTCCTCATTGTGGATTTGATGCAGTTCTTGTGGTGGTTGACCGTTTCACTAAACAGGCTCATTTCCTACCATATAACAAGACGGGTATAGGCCAGAGAACTACTGAGTTAGTGATTCGCAAAGTGTTCCGACATCATGGTCTTCCTGAGAGCATTGTTTTTTATCGAGGCCCATAATTCATGTCCAGATTTTAGGGAGAACTTCTCCAGAGTTTACAAGTTAAAGCGAATCTTTCTTTAGGATATCATCCGCAAACTAATGGGCAATCAGAACGCACAATTCAGACCTTGAAACAGTATTTTCGCTGCTTCATCAGTTACCAACAGGATAACTGGTTAGACCTTCTTCCTATAGCGGAGTTTGCTTATAACAACTCCGTTCACGCATCTACAGGTCAGACACATTTTTTCGCTCTTACATGCTACCATCCACGTTTTGACCTTGCTCCTCATGCTTCTCCTTTTTCTGCTCCTGTAGTATAAGATCGTCTCCAGCATCTTTGTCAGGTACAGGATGATTTCCGAGTTCATCTTCAGTAGGCACATAAATGGTACAAACGTCATGCTGATGCTCATTATCAGCCGACACCTGCATACAAAATTGGTGATCTCGTGTGGCTTCTTCATCAACATATTCGCATCAACATGCTTTCTTTTAAGTTGAATTTTCAATGCTTGGGCACTTACAGGATTGTAGATGAGGTCAATTTTGTAGCTTTCTGATTAAAGTTACCATCTACTGTGAAACTTCATCCTGTGTTTTACACCTCTTTATTAGAACCGTATCAACCTTCTTCTCTTCTTGGTCGTGCTTCTCCTCCTCCCCCTCTTATGGTCATTAACAATGAACCTGAGTATGAAGTTGCAGCCATTCTTGATTCTCATCTTCATTGCCGCCAAGTTTAATACTTGGTGGATTGGAAAAATTATTTGCCTACCGATCGCACTTGGGAAAATTTACTCCATGCTTCTTCCAAGGTTGGTGCATTCCATCGACGTTATCCTGTTAAACCAAGTCCTAGGACTCGTGAAACTCGTTCTTAGGGAAGAAGTGCTATCACGACCAGATACTAGATACGAGATACAGGATATGCCTACATGATATACTTACAGGATATACCTACATGATAAGGGACATCATTTTTAGCTCATGACTAGATTAGTTCTTAGAATATATTTTTAGCTCATGCCTAAATTAGCTCTTGGAGTTGTGAGCATAAAAGCTCCGACCTAATTGTTATATAATTAGTTACTATCAACACTAGTCATTCTACGATCATTCTTGTCTTGTTCTTATCTTGCTTCTTACCTTATATTTTCGTCTTGTTCCTAGTTCTTGTCCTGCTTTTGTCTTGTTCTTAGTTCTTGTTTTGCTCCTGAGTCAAGCCTCCTTGCTCTTAGATCGTGACTTGACAGGTGAGACCCTAAGTTTTGTGCCTATTTGGGCATCTGAGTCAAGCTCTAGGGGTTATTTTGGAAAACTTAGCATTGTTCACATAGGAAATTAATGTTGGAAAGCCACTTGGCAACCATGTGATAACCCTCCGGGTTAAAACTTAAATAATGTGGGTTCAAAATTTAGGTGGTGTGGTTGTTGAATGAAATCACATGGGTTTAAGATTTAAGATTTTTAATCATTTAATATTTAAAATCATTACATCATTATATAAATGGCTTTGAAAGTTATTTATTTAAACCATTATAGTTTATTTGGTAGTTTAAACCATGATATATTAGGTAGTTTAAATTATAGTCTAAGTCAAAATTGTCAATTCTTGTTTTAAAAGACCTTAATGCCAAGGGTTTAAAAGAAATATATATTTGATGGTGGATTATAAAAAGAATTTATAATAATCATCGGATGAAATCACATGGGTTTAATATTTAAGTGGCCATTGAATGGGTCTTGTGTATCTAATATTTAAAAATGACTGTTGGATGAGGTGTTTGTTTTAAAAGACCTTGGTGCCAAAAGTTTTTAAAAATATACATTTGATGTTGGATGCAGTAAGACATGAGGAAAAGGGATTGTTGGAGTAGGTATACTATTTGTTTATAATAACAGAGGTTTACATAGAACGTGCAATGTCACAATCTCTCAATACCCACATGCTCATGTGACAAGTTCCCAGTTACACACACCTTACATGCATATGTATTAGGTTTTCATCCGAATATTGTTATAGATCCCATTTATAAATAGATTGACACTTTTAGAATATGGCATTAATGCACTTTTTCTAGGTGGGGGAATTATGTCTTTTTCTATATAATAGACTAATATTAGATGAACATGCACCATGCTCTTTGTAATAGTTACATGAAGATTCTTTATTTCACAATTTTTTGGTTAAATGTGTGTCATATTTATAATTATACCCTGCATGTGTTCACTCCTGTTAACCATCATGTGGATCAATGGAGGAATTTCTCAATGTCGAGCATTCATGTAGAAATATTATGGGTATATTTTGTACAGTAGTGCACTTTTGGCACCCAATGCGCATAGAGCTGAGCACATTAATCTCTCTTATACATAACTAACTAAATTCAAGCTTGATTAGAGGTTAATCATTTTTCACGTTTATACATAGTTTGAGGGTATATATTTTTTATTACAATGTTAATTGGGAATAAATCAACAAGTGATCTAAAATATATCATTCTTTAAATTTGTTACAATATTAATTAACAAGCCACTTAAAATACATCATTCATACTTCATATAATATAAGAAGGAAATATAAATGGGGTTGAAACTTTCAATTTTGTTATTACACTTTGAATTTATTTCATTATGTAATGAATATAACGAACACTTTAAAGGAATATTATCTCACTTAAGAACTAAATAAAAACTAACTTTGGAATTTGAGATCAATCCAAAAATGCTCTATAGAGATTTCTTAAAAAGAGTGTTGTATAAATAATAATGCCTTGTTCTACATATTAATATATACATACATATTTCTTATATTAAAATCTGTATATTTATATGTTAGTTTAAAAAAACACAATATGTATTCCTTACAAGTCTTTCATAAATTATGAATTATTAAAGCATTCAACGATATTTACATATATTTAAATAAGTTCATATCAATAACGTATTGAGTTTCTTACACTTAAATTTTCTTAATAATTTTATTAAAATAGAAATAATATAGTTCATCTAGAATATGTGTTTACTGCACATCTATATTTATAGTATACACAAGTATAATCAATGTATATAAACTAAAAGAAGTTGAATGTGGGCATTCAAATGTTATGTGTCAATATGTAACATAAATAAATGCACATTGTAATTAAAATGGGCATATTTAGTCCCATTTTTTAATAAAATTAGCAATTTTAAATATTTAATTAGCATTTTTTAGTATTAAAAATATTCTTTAGTATAATATATGTTTAAAGAAAGATTTAAATATATATTATTAAATAATTAATTAAAAAACTTAAATATTAATTAATATTTATTTTATATTCTCATTTTCACATATTATGCCCAACCTGCATAATAGTGATTACTGTGTTTATGATAAGTCCAATATTTTCTTTTCTGAAATAATGTTTTTCTTTTCAAATATTTTAAAATAAATAAAATTCACAATTGAAACTTACCAACTCAAACATTAAATATTTGAATTTTGTTAGCGTTTTTACTTTCATATAAATGGCATATATTTTAATATTTCTAAAAATAAGCATTATATTTTATATCAGTATTTTCATAATAAGCATAAGTATTAAAACATGTAAAATCTATTTTCATATAAACTATAAACTTTCTAAATTAAATGTGTAGTTAATCTTATAATAATGCAATAACTTTTATATTATTTGGTTTAAAATGCAATTTCCAGTTTTATTTTGTTTCAAAGTCTTGTATATCTTAATAAATTTGAATATACATGATGTAATAAAAGATAAATGAAGTTTGTTATATCAACCACGCAATTATAATGTTCCAAGTTGATCTCAACCATGACCTTCACATTTCACCCTAGTTGCCCATGTGTATGTGTGTGTGCACGTGTGTTCATGTGTGTGTGAGAGAGTACAATGCCATTCTTATCTTAACACACACGCTCGTGGCACCTTCTCACAGAACACAAAGATCTTTGAGCATACAATGTGTACTATAACGGTAAGTTAAATTTATGTTTGCATGTGTGCACACGTGGACACGACACATACAACGTGCACGCACGCATACAACACACGCGTGTGTTCTTACCCTTGACCTGTTGGTTGGCTCAACTCAAAAAACCACATATTTCTCTGTAGGTGCCTGAACCGAGGGTAATGCAACTAAACTCTGCATGTGTGTATGTGTGTTATATTGGTTCTACAGTTACTGCGATTTAAACTGGAGCAAACCAAATGAGAATGACAACTTCGACGTGTAAGAAAATGTTATATATATGTGTGTGTGTGTGTAGACTTCTAGGGTCTCTGGAACCAACTTTACCATCGTATCAAACACAAGCAACAAGACAACGCAGATACGGTGCCACTGAACATTGATAAGAGGTAGAACTTGTATATTAAAATTTCTCCTAATAATTAACGTGAAGATTACACATATACTTATGTATAGTTTTGCACACGCACACACATGCACACGTATGCATATGTACAGAACCACATTTAAGACAACAATGATAACACATAAACACACGACATAAGAACATCGTGTCACGACATTTCAAATATAAATTTGTAAATTTTAATATTTAAATTAGTAATGAGATTTATTTTCGATCATGAAAATCTTATTATTATTTACTTTTTATCGTTCAAAAGGCTTATCAATTCACAATAGACTGTGTCGACACTCCATTATCAAAGTTTTTTTAAGTATTACTCTTTGTCATTATTTCCATTGTTAAAGGTTTTTTCAAGATAAAATGATACTTCATCTTTTAGTTTTTTGGTGTATATAAATGATTTTTTTTTTCCTTCTAAATACTAGTTTGCAATTGCATGTTTAAGGTTACCCTAAATAATTAATGTTAAATAATATTACCTTAAAAATGGTTAAGATTGTTTAACCAATGATAAACATGTTCATTATTACATTTAAATTGAGAATTAAATTACATGTAAGGTTTTAGAATGTAATATACTTTAAGAATAAACTTTAATTGGATAGTTCGGGTTATTAACTTTTCTAATAAAGTTTAATAATACTTTATATTTAAGAGTTCAATTTTGTCTTTAATAATATCTTATGGAGATCATAAAATATGGAGATTATAAAATCCATACACATGTATAAAGCAATAAATATATCCTATCATATACTAAGTATTATTCAAAAGTAATATTTCACATAACCAGTGTTAATGAAGGTTTTTTTACTAGATATATACCTAAGTACAATCACTCATCAAAATTTATATAAATTAAAGTTTCTATTTTTAACATTTTTTTGGTAGGTGTGATTGTAAACAACCCTAAATCATCATTTATTCATGATGATTAATTATATATTATGTATTTGTTTGATTACACATTTAGGCCCACTTTTCACTAATGGGTGGTTAATTGCATGACTAATCAAATTTTAATTCTACTAGCATTATGTTTTTTCACTTGTTATTATTTAAAATCCAGGATCTACACAGCACCTATGCATCTATGGGTTTTTTGGTGATAACCAAATAACTAAATAATTTTGCCTTGTTATGCATAAAGTGGCAACATGTGTATAATTTAACCTATTAATTATTATTACTTATTTTCTTGAATCATCATAATGGATACAACATTTGCGAAGGTGCACAAGCTTGTAAAGACTTCTTTAGAGTTACAGATGGTACTACAATTTAAAGCATTACGGCCTATGGTGATTGTTAATTAATCTCCTTTATAACTTGTTCTTGATGAATCCGATGTGCAAGTGTCATAGTTTTTACTATGACCTTTACTTTGGAGTCAACTGTTGTTACCTATTAAACTATGTTGATAAGGCCTAGATGTAATAAGAAATAACCCCTCTTAATGCACTTAGGTGTTTAGAGGTAGTTCTGTTGAATATTTCTAGATACCTTGAGAAATTTTAGGCAAAGGTAGCATTTACCTTTTAAAAAAACTCTTACCCTTGTTTCATGTCTCAATGTTTCGTGTCTCAATTGGGTTATTGATTAGTTTTGGTGAGTTCGACATGTGGCCTAGAGTTGACCTAACCCTAGGCATGAAAACAAGGGGCCTCTGTCACATATATTAACTAAGATGTATGTAGTGAGAGTTTCTAGGTTTATAATTAAGTTCGTTATTCTTATACTGGTGCAAGCTCTAACTCATGTCATTAAGGCATAACCTTTTATTGTGCCACCTTAACATCCAGACAATAAGGTTATGTTTCATTTTCGGATAACCTATCCTTAACGTTGAGGAATTTGTGCTTAGGAAGTCTTGTTGAATTGCATGTTCTAAGGGTCAAATGTTAATGCATGTCTTTAGCCTCTTCCTCCACATCAAACTAAGAGTAACACTCACAACTAAGTAAGGCACAACTATGTTCTTGTGCGTGGGATCTTGGTTGATATGTTTTCTTTACTAAGTTCTTGTGGGTTCATAAAGGGTTTTAAAGTTGACATTTGAGATGCACATTCATGGCACTTGGTGTAGCTTTTGAATTTAAAAAAGTTATGACATGATAACCCACGTCTTAGGAAATAGTGTTATTTGAAGATGTGACACTATGTTAAATGACACATGGTACAATGCCCGATGGGGTTATCTCATGAACTCAACACTTTGATACTTTAGCAAGCATACATGCTTTTGCTCACATTAGGTATCAAGCCTTGAACGAATGAGCATTCGCTCAAGAAAGGTTAGGTCTCCTAATAAATGTGCTATTGGCACACTCAATTAAGGAGAGTCTTTTCCTTGGATCCATAACCTAAGCTCGTTAGCAAGAGCTCATTTGTGGAGGCACTCGCAAGGTCATGTATTCATTTGCCATGTGATTTATTGAATGCATGCAAGACTTAAAAAATTTAACATTGTTCACACAAGGTGTTGACGTCAGATGGCCACATGTTACCACGTGCAGGTGCTCTCTTTTATATTTTTATTACTTCTTTTTTACTTGTATTGAAAAAGATTTTAAAAGAGGACATTAAAAAAGGTGTGGTAGGCCTCCTAAAATTAAAGAAGAAGGCAAAGAAAATCCCAATGAAATCAAGGCATCAAGATGGGAGGATAAACATCATTTATTTTAGGAAAGAGATGTTAAAAAATGTTACAAACTCTCAAAATAAGGAATTAATATGTAGCAAATTGTGTAGACAAAAATTGTTGATAAGTTACATTTTTTTTTCTAATTTAAACCTTTTTAATATTGGATTTTGTATAGCATAATCTCTAAATTTTAAAAAAGATGCAAAGGCATGTTGTAATAAGTGAAAGTAGAGTATGTAAAATATAAAAAATTAAAGACTTATAATGAAGTCTCTCGGAACAACATGAAAATAAACAAATGGTATTCTTTCATTGACAAGTTCATGAGTAATAGGCCTATGTTAACAATGAAGGCATTGGACTACCTATGATTGACAAGGACATACAAGAGATGCATAAGAGACAAACAAAAGATAAGGAAATCAAGCTTTCAAACTTAGTAATAAACTCAAGGAAACAAGGACAACCATTTTAAACGCTATTAATCAATAGGAAGTTGTTGTTCTTGAACATTTTGAAAGGATTTTGCAGCAGCTTGTGAACAAGCTATAAAATTATACTTTGTTTTCCAATACAACTTTCACAAGGTTTACATATTTTAAATGTAATGTATTTGGACACACACTTTTGTTGGGATACAATTGGACAATATAAGATATGTGTGTAAGCACACATGCACATGAACATATAGTATCAACGTATATAAATTAAATATATATTTGTGCATATATGCATATTTATTTTAGTAAGAATCATAAGCATGTCAAATAAACATACAAAGGAGTTATAATTATTTTTTTTTAAAAAAACCTCTTAACCATGATTAAATGAAATTGTTTATTAGTAATTTAGTTTTTAATTCAATTAACCACTATAATGTAAAACCACAGTGATAGTTATTATTAACAACATTATTTTTAAAATTTATCAAGGACTAAATAATCACTTACTAATGAAAAGTGGGGCCTTATATTGAATATATTATAAATTAATAATCACTTTAATGTCTGATGTACTATTGCATTTTTAACATTACAATACCTTTTTTCATAAACAAATACTACATATTTCACCATTTTATACTTTAAAATTACATTGTTATTAATATATATTATATTTGCTTCTTTGGGCGACCTTCTTTCTTTAAAGGGTTGAGGAGGTTTTCTTCTTCTTTTTTAAGTATTTTTATTATTTATTATTTATTTTATTTTATATTCATTATAGATTTTAAATATAAATTAAAGTTATCACTCTCAACTTTCACTGTAAAAACATTTATTATTAATGTATTTAAATGTAGATTCTCTAGAGATTATGTAGGTATATTCTGTAAGCATATCATGTAGGCATATCCTGTATTCCATATCCTGTATCATGTATCCTGTATCGGATCGTGACACCATCCTAAGTTGTCTAGAATGACCATCCTATGAACTTAGAAGATAATCTGAGTAGATTTTAGAATCCTGCCCTAAAAGACCTAGACAAACTCATGTTCCAACCCCATTAAGGAGGCATGCCTTACACATACCACCGTGACAAAGCCAAGGCATAATGACTTACCCCTTGACGAATCACCCTCATTGGGGAGTACAACCCCTCTAGAGTGACAAAGGGTGCCTTGAACCATGACTAACCCTTAAGGATTTGAGTGGTCAAATTATACCTTAGTCTTAGGGCTAGTACCTAATGAGGACATGAGTGTGCACCATAGGTGAACACTAGTGTTCTACTAAGCAAACTCCTCAAAATTAGGTTTGGATTTAGGTTGTTCAACCCTTGATCCTAAGGAGAACACCCCATAGCCAAGTGTGCCATTAGCACACCTAGTTACGAGACCTAACCTCCCTTGAGCCGATGCCTAAGTTTTAACACCCTTGTGAGCACAAGTATGCCTATTTATTAAAGTATCTAACCCCTTAGTGTTAACCTCAAGAGACAACCTCAAAAGGTGTGACTTAGGCGTTGTTCTATGTGTCATTTAGCCAAATGTTACATGAAAATGTGACACTGTTTCCCAAATATGGGCTATCATGACATAGCCCCTTGGATTTAAGAGTTGCACCAATGTGGCTCTCAATGCTAACTCTAGAACCTTTCTATTATCCCTCAGAAACTCAGTAAGGAAACTCTGTTAACCAAGAATCCACGACCACGGTTAGACAAGGACACGAACGTGCCCTACTTAGCTGTGAGTGTTGCTCTTAACTTGACATGGAGGAGGAGGTTAGAGACAAGCCTCAACCTTTGACTCTTGGAATGTGCAGTCCAACAAGACCTTCAGGCATGGATTTGTCAATGTTAAGGGTAGACTATCTTGAAGGTGGAACGTACCCCTGTTGTCTGAAAGTTGAGGCAGCACAATAGAGGGTTGTGCCTTAACAACACAAGCTAAAGTTTGCATCGATAAAAAAGTAACGAACTCAGTCATGAACCCAAGAACTCTCCTACATACTCTACCTTATTTATGTGACGGAGCCCCCCCCCCAATTTTACTATATGTGTAAGTGGGCTAGCACGGAATTTCAGCCCATTAGTTAAATTAATGAGATGAGCTTATATTTAACCTAGCTTCCTACCCCTAAACCCTACCAAGGGGTGAGGAGGGTTAGGTCAACCATACGTATTAACCAATCAACCTAATTGAGATGTCAAAATTGGGGGTGGATTTTTTAAAAGATAAGTTCTAACTTTGCTTAAAGTTTTTGCAAATACCTAATGACACCCAGCCGAACCATCACTAAATACCCAAATGCACTAAGTGAGCATGTTTCTTATTACATCTAAGGTCCATCATCATAGTATAATAAGTAATAACAATCAACGTCCAAAGTAAAAAAAAAGTCATAGTAAAAGCTATGACACATGTTATCCTAAACTCATCTTTATAAGCAAATTCAAAAAAGAAAAAGAAAAAAAAACAACCTCAATATAACTGCTAAAATCATTAAAGAAGGATATGGTTAGTTAACCAACTCTTTGACGTTGTTTAGCCACCAAAGGTGAAAAAGAGAAAAGGTGGTGGTTTAAAGAAGAATAAACTAAGGGATATTAAGTTGATTACTATGGTAATTAATTAACTTGAGTATCTTCTATATAAGTTAAGTAACTAATATATATATATTTGTTATAAGTGCATGTATGCACATCAGTTGTATATGCTTTCACATTGTTATATAGACAAAATTTTATGTATTTTTATATGTTATTCAAGATAAAAGTACAAATCTGATTGGTGAACATAACATCAATTCACTTGTATTGTTGTTATATACATATCTTCTAATATGAATCATAATTACTTTTCAAATTTTATCATAAATGAAATTCTTCACTTATTTCAAATTGTACCTTAGCACCAAAGATAAAAAGTGTTGTTAATCTAAGCAAAAATCATAAATAACATTATTATTTAGACGAACCTTGGCATCAAGGTTAGATTAAAAGAATATTCTAGATATATTTTGTACGGTTGCATGCTCTTGGCACGTAATGCGTGCAATAGTCAACCCCTTTTTAAGACACTAAATATATTTTATACACCTCAGTCACATGACTTTCATGACAATCTTGTGAAATGAAAAACATAAATAACACTAATTATGTGGCTTTACTCACAAAGGGTTCACTTATTGTAAACCCTATGGGTATAGAGCCCCACTTATAAGTTCAAAATAATCTTCATGCTTATTCAAATATTTGAAGTAAATTACTAACTCCTAAATCAAATATTTATAATAATTTTTATTAAACTTATACTCAAAAACTTAGAAATACAGAAAAAAATTAATATTTATAATAGAAATATGTAAAATTTGAAAGTTAATCTATATAATGTGGTATATATATGTACACATAATTGGTGACTTACATGAGCTAACTAATTAAATCTCAAAATAAATATATTCTTACAATATTCCTAAATAAATTAAATGTTTTAAAGAACATTAGGAATACATATTCACATGAGAAAGCTTTTTTTTATAAAAAAAAAAATGTTATCGATGACAAAATCAAACACAATTTAAAAATGATTTTTCTTCTACTTTATAATAAATATGACCAGTAAATTAATAAATATGTTTCTTTTTTTTTCTTTCTTTATATTTTAAGCATATATGTTTGTGTGTGTGACTTGTCAAAAGTATGTATAAGCATGGCAACGCTCATAGACACATATTCCTCAAAAAAAAAATTTAAGTCACTCCATTAAAAATAACAGTGAAGTATTTTATTATTTAGGATAAATTTGTCCACCGGACTTACTAAAATTTATTATAAGAAAAATTAAAGTATATTGTATTTTCAGTATCCAAACTTTTCATTTTAAACACTATTATATTGTGATTTTTTATTATAATAAATTTATATATGAATAAAAGCTAGTTTGACAGATCGGACCGTTGTATTTATTATATGTACTTAGAATTTAATACTACTACCACTAACAAAAAAAAATTTCATGAGTGTTGTCGTATTTACAGTAAAATTGATAATAGAGTGAGAATATGCACTTTAGACCTTAAAATGAAAATTAAATTTTTTTAAATTCTTCTTTTTCCACATGGTTTTAAATATATCAAATATAAATTATTAGATAAATTAATAAATAATAATAATCTTTTTTATATTATAATAAATATTGAAGATATTCTTGTCTTGTCTTTTTCATGTATAGTAAAATGTTAAACAATTAATAATAATAATAATATAAACTCTGATAATTTTATATTTAATTTGAGTAGATAAATATTTATTAGTTACATAATATGTACTTACTATTTAAAAGGTATATGTTTTTCTTTTTCTATTAATCTAATTACAAAGAAGCCTAATCATAATAGGAATTAAAAATCATTCCAAATTTAATATCATTGTCTTGGTTTAACTTGTATGGGAAAGTATTAAATGCATAACACACTTGAGCATATTGTAATATACTAACAATTTTAACGTATTGAGAAAACCACTAACTCCTAGTATATATATTTATATATACATATATACATATACAGATATATACTTGAGTAAACTTAAAAGAAGTAATGCTACCATGTATCTTGTTAAAATATATGATACGATTAACTAAACGAAACACTATGTATGTAATATACTTTGTTAATTAAAAATATATTAAAAAAAGAATGTAAAGAGCAAATAACAAGCAAAACTTTTATAAAGATGTGAAATTAAAAAATGTATATGATATTATGGGTTTATTAAAGTTTTATAAAAGGTGATACACTTTATCTATTATTATGAGTTTATTATAAGCCCTATTTTGCAATATTATAATTTATAACTTACAAAGATTATTAACTTTTGAAGTTCTAAGTTCTAACCAACATATTAATGTTTAATAAATACATTTTTATTGTTTCCATTGCAATTAAAAGTATTATTAGAATTACAAAAAGAAATATGGTTTTCTTAAGAATTACAGTCTCTAACTTAGCCTAGACCATAATCTTTCTTGTAAGAGTGCGTCAAAAATGCAAAATGAATATTCAAAATTAATAAATGACTTTAGTACAAAAAGAAGAATTCTAATTTATAATGATAATAATTAGTTAAAACAACTTAAACATCAATCAATTGTAACACATACTTGTCTATGTAGTTATTTAAGTTCTTTTTAGAAAATACATGTGCAAAATAAATAACAATTCTAATTAACAAGAGTTTCAAAGCTAACTAGCAACATACATTTTATGTATCTTATTCTATGAAAGATTATGTATTTTATTTTATAAGAAATTGTGTATTTTATTTAATAGATAAAGTACACGAGTTTACAGTTCAAAATCCTTATTTACTATATTGTATTTCCATATGTATGGTTATGCAAAAGGGGTGAATAATAAAAAGAGATGTTTCAATCAATTTGTTGTAAAAAGTTCAATGGGAGCCTAAGGGTTCATTTAATAAAAATCTTAAGGAGAAATTTACCTTAAGTATACTAAAAAAATTTAGTAAAAAAATACTACATAAAATATATAAACATGTATACCCTTTTACCATATATAATAACAAATCTTATACTCCTAACTACTTGTTCTCCCACTTTAACATATTTTTACACGATAATATAAAACCATAATTTAGCTTAACTTATGATTGAGTATTGTAATAAAAGTGAAGAAAAAACCTTCATATTAATAATTAAATAAAGGAATGATAAGGTAACACATTTCATATTTTATTTTATTTTTAATATAAAAAGCTAATTAAAATACTTTATACTTTAATAATTATTAAAAAATATTTAAATTAACTAAAACAATGATTATAAAATTGTTTATTAATTTACTCATAATATGCATTATGACATCCAAATGCAACCCAAATTAAAAACACCAACATAAATTTATAAAAAGTATTTAATAACATAAGTACTAATTTTCAATATAGTGTGTGTCTACATACATGAAAAACAACCATCTTTAGACTCAACTATTTTGTTGCATTTTTTTTATTATAGAGATAAATAAAACATGAACAAATTAATTATTTAATAAATATAAATATATATTTAAGTAATTAATATTTTTATTTTTATATACATACCTATTGCTATGAAAATAATCATGCCAAGTCCATATATAGAGTTCATAACAACAATCACATTGTGTCTATACATATAAAATAATGAAGTAAAAATTAATTAATTACACAATATGTGTCCTACATAGCATGCATAAACATATTAATAAATAATAAACTACATAATTAAGTAATTAATTAGCTACGTCGCACTTGTTTTATCATCTTTTGTTGACTTTAACTTATTTTTGTATTTGCATGGCTTCCCAATAAAGTCTCTCTTGAAAGGCATTAAAAAAGTTAAATTATCATTAAACTCCTTCAACATAATACTTATTGCAATAATTGAAATAATATTATAATTATTGATGTGGCATTATTTATTGCTCCAATTATTATATCCTCCATGTCATTTGGAACTTCTCTGTCCAATTGTTAAACATGTGAACCCCTTAGGACATGAGATTGTGGACTTTATGTGCATTAGAGAGGATTGCACATTTACTTAAGTTTGTGATGAAATAAGGAATCAAGAATGACATATCTTCATGATGATGCATTGCTTGTCCATTTAGAAACAATAAATGATGGTGTAGTTTTTGTATAATGAACAAATAAGTTGTGCTAGATAAACAAGAATGGATTTTTGTTAGCCTTGTTGGGCTCATTAAAATTAGGAATTAAGAACGACATTTCTTTCATGACAATGAATTGCTTGTTCATTTAAAAACAATAGGTGGTGTAGTTTTTGCAAAATAAACAAATAATAGTAACACTTTTGCACCGAAGAATGCTATTGTCTAGCTAGGATTGAATTTACATAGTTGCTTCATGACTAGAAGCAATCTTTTACAAAGAACATCAAAAACTTGCATAAATAGGAGAGGAATGATAAATGTGAACTTGTTTCATCAATGAGGTATTTTCTATCATAAATGTAGCATTCTCTACGAAAAGGGATTGAAGGATACTTGTTATAATTTTGTAACCAAACATTATACATGTCATAATTTTATTATGACTTCTCTTTACTTTGGACCTTAACTATGGTTACTTATCAAACTATGTTGACAAACCTAGATATCCCCATTTAATGCACTTAGGTGTTTAACTTTTACCTCGTTTTTCGCATTTTGGTTAGGTTATTGGTTAGTTTCAGTGAGTTTGACATGTTAGATATAGATGGAAACACCCCTAGGGTTGCCCTAACCCCATGTCCTAAACCCCTTGGGCTAGGGATGGATCGTTAGGGTAAACTCATCAAGTATATTCTTATTAGGGACTAGCCCAGGGAAGGCTTTATCACATATATTAAATAGAATATGTAATGAGAGTTATTGGATTCATAATTGAGCTACTTATTCTTAAATTTGTACATGCTTTAGCTTATGTTATTAAGGCACAACCCTATATTATACCCTCTTAACTTTCAAATGATAAGGTTACGTCCCACCTTTGGAGTAGCCTACCCATAATGTTAGCAAATCAATGCCTTAGAGGTTTTGTCAAAATGCGGGTTCCATGGGTCAAAGGTTGAGGCATGTTCATCACCTCTTTTTCCACATTAAACTAAGGATAGCACTCGCAACTAAACAGAACACATATGTGTCCTTGTTTAACTGTGGGCATGGGATCTTGGTTGAAAGTGCTCTTTATCAAGTTCCTAAGGGTTCATAAAGGGGTTCAAAAGCTGAGGAGCTATGGCGAGATAGTTTCATAAGCTTAACATTGAGGGGTTGGATACTCTAACAAGCAAGCGCGCATTAGAGTGTTAAACCTTAAACATCCGCTCAATGAAGGTTAGTCTCGTAACTGGATGTACTATTGGCACACTCAGCTAATGGAGGTGTTCTTTTTGAGATCCAAGGGTTGAACAACCTAAATTCGTTAGCAAGAGTTCATTCATAAGTCATTCACAAGGTCATGTACTTAGGGTTATCCAAACCTAGTCTTAAGGAGTTTACTTAACAACACTTATTTACCTATGACACACACTTGTGTCCTCACTAAGTACGAACCCACTTGACCACTCAAACCCTTATGGGTTAGTCGTGGTTTAGTGTACCCCTTATTGCCCAAAAGGAGTTGTACTCCCATACGAGGGTGATTCTCAATGAGTACAATGCATTAACTATGTTATAGGGGTATGTGTGGAACACGTCTCCTTGGTGGGTTAGGGCATTGAGCTTGTCTAGGTCTCCTAGGGCAGAATCCTAAAGTCTACTTAGGTTATTCTTTAGGGTTTGAAGAGTAGTAAACTTAGGGTAAGACCCTAAGTCTTATGCTTATTTGGGCGTTTGAATCAGATTTTGAAGGTTGTCTTATAAGACTTAACATTGCTCACATAGGGTGTTAACATTGAATGGCTACTTGACAGTCATGTATTGTTAGGTGTTAGTCATCAAATTAAAACTATGACAAGAAACGTTTTAAACATCCAACTTTTAGCCCACTTTGTAGTCTTATTGATCAAGTATTTCAAGGAGTTTTATCCATGACTTCCTATTCCACTATCAAAGACATTCTTGATTCATGCAAGAATTTTTTTTCAAATGTTGTGGCATGGTTCAAAATGAGTTATCATATAATAACAAAAATATAGTAGATAGTGCAGCATTGCTAACTAGGTAACTTCTTACAAAGCAACAAGAGATATGAGGTTCAAGATGAAGTAATAAGAGATATAAGTAAGAAAATACATGGGCACAACTAAAATAGAAATGGTTTGGAAATAACAAATTTGCCAATCTCAAGGATTTTTCAATGGTTACAGAATCATGTTAGCTCTTAAGGATGGATTTGGAGTAGCACAAGACCTTTGTTCAAAGCTAGGAATATGTTGTATTTCATAAAGGCTCGTAGATGATCTTTTATGGATGGAAACATGAAGACTTTCAAAAGTATATTCTTAAGGTAGTAATTGCGGAATAAGACGAGTTAAATGAACCTTTTGAAGCTGCAGAGAATGTAGACAAAAACAATGTAAAAATTGAAGATAAAGAGCTTATTGATAGGACAAAAATGTGTCATGTGCTTGACATGGTTATTGATAGCAATGAGTATCTAAAGGAGGTAGTTATAGTCGATGGAAAATTGGTTGATAAAAGCACTTTGATAAGCCAATTAAGTGGAAATCCATTTTTATCAAAAGGATTGATTAAGGAACAATTTCATTTATATGGATAATGTAAGTTCTCTCAACATTTGGACAATGTTTTTTGTTGGTGTATTATGGTTTGAGAAAAGTGCTTCTCAACAAGAACAAGCAAGAGGAAGAAGACATAGCAAGCCACAAACTCAACTTGTAAGGTATGTTGGCTGTGTTCTCAAGATAAGAAGAAAAGTGGGAAAGGCTTGGTGAAATCCCAAAGATAACATCAACATAGGCTTGGTAGAATCCCAATGATAGCATCAACATATTAGATCTTCTCACCTTTTTACAAGAAGATCAAATGAAATTCATTTTTGCAATATTACAAAGAGATAAATATAGATGTTACTACGATGTGGTACTCTTATAATTATCACAACAAAAATATAAGATCTTGAATTGCTAGTGTGATTGGCCTTCCATTTTCAACAAACGATGTTACAAAGAAGCATTATGCATCACAAATTGATAATTAATGTAAATTTAATGAATTTATAACTAATCAATTTGCTCAAACAATAGTTAAAAGCAGTTGCAATTTATATATATAAAGTATGATTTTCAAAAATTTCCATCTTGAACTCAAACTTTAATTACTTATTCTGCAATCACAAGTTATAAACGAATTTGAATGAATAAATAGTTATGATGTTCTAGTTTGATTTGAAATGAACATTATATTTTATAATCAAGAAAAATTTGAAATAATGTTTCTCCTAGTCAACAAGAATGTTCAAACTAACTTTTGAGTTAAAAAAAGTAATTGAGTTAATTAATTGAAATAACAGTTAAGTTAATTATAACAAAAATTGTTAATTTGCACAGATGGCTTAGGATTTTCTACTCAAAGTACACAAGATAAATATATATATATATCCACACAAAGTACACAGAGTTAATTATAACAAAAATCTAAATAAGTAATTGCTTTATTAATTAATTAACCAATACAAATATAAATAATAACCTTAAATAGCTGTAATGTCTTGAAATGAATTGAAATAAATTTTATTCTAATTGTGCTGGTTTAATTTAAATTATGTTTTTCTAATTAATAATTTAAAATAATTTTTCTTATAGTAACTTTTAAACTCAATTAAATATAGGACGGCTTAGAATTGACTATATATATGTGTATATGTGTATACAGTAAGTGTGTGTATGTGAGAATGTACAATTCACAAGTGCATATTGTCTAACTCTCCATTAGGTTTTGCCATTCTAATATATTTGGTATATTCAAAGCATAGATGCTGGCATATTCAAATGCTAAAGTCTTACATTGACCACGTTTATTCTTTCTTCTTTTGACTGCTTGGTTGATACACTTCTGACTACCCCAAAGACATTTTTTGTGTATATATAGTATATACATATATTTTAATATATTGGTTTTCGTTGTTTTATTCACATAAATATATATGAAACTTCCATAATATCAATTATATTATATATATATATCAAAATGTGAAATATATATTAAATATATTTGAGATATTCTGATTCCTGATTCCTGACAGTTTGGAAAGATACATCTTACGCGTGCGGAAACACAGTGTGTACGAATACCACCGTACATGTTGTCTCGTTTGACTGGGATTCTGCCACGTAGCATGTATGCCACGTATTATATAATTCTTTGAATGTGGACGGTATATGATTGGTGAAGAAGAAGGATATTCTGTGTCGCCCACTAAGTACTCATATTTTTTGGAGGGTGTTTAGGGTTCTTAAGAGAGGTTTTCATGGAGGGCAAGTGCGATTCAGGGATTAAACAGGTGTCGCTTAATGAGCTTCAATCCAAGTTACAGGAGTTTGCTCGTGTACGCGATTGGGATCAGTTCCACAGCCCAGAAATCTTCTTCTTGCACTTGTAAGCGCATATATACATATATGTATACATACACACACGCGCATTTGTGAGTGTTTGTGCGTGCGTGCGTGTGTATTTCAAGATTTACTTAGAAAAGAGGAAATTTTACATCTTAATCTTGTGCTACACAATCTCATCATTCTATATTTGTTATCTATGCATGTATGTAACAATAGTATGTACATTGCATTATTATGCACAGGCATATACGCACAAGTATTTATATATACGGTTTGATGCCCAATAGATAAAGACGAACCACTGATAACATTCAAAGTTTACGCCAAATTAATTTTTAACTAAACAGTATTATCTCTCTCTCTATCTCCGTATGTCCTTGTTTTTGTCTCTATGTACGCAAACACACGTGTAATATGTGTACAATGTATGCAGTTCTATGTATATGCTTGCATATACGCACATGTATGTATATCAGTTCTTCTATATACACACGTGTATATATCCTGATATTACACGCAGACACATAATCTACAAGAATGTACACACACACACACACACACATATATATATATATAGAGAGAGAGAGAGAGAGAACACACGTGTATATACACGCAGACACATAATCTACAAGAATGTATACACACACACAGACATATATATAGATAGATAGATAGATAGAGAGAGAGAGAGAGAGAGAGAGAGAGAGAGAGATTATAGATATATATTTGTGTGAAGGTGGCGAGGTAGGGGAATTATCGGAGATATTTCAGTGGAAAGGGGAAGTTCAGAGGGGATTACCAGACTGGAACGCAGCAGAGAAGGAGCATCTTGGGGAGGAGCTGTCTGACGTGTTGCTCTACTTGGTGCGCCTTGCTGACGTGTGCGGTGTGGATTTGGGGCAAGCAGCTCTCAGTAAGCTCAAGAAGAACGCCGTCAAGTACCCTGTTGACAAGTGCAAATCCTCCTGTGCTAAAATGCACGCTACTCAGTAAGTTTTATTCCACGTAATGACCATTTTTTTTTCTATCTTTCCTCTGTGTGTGTGTGTGTGTGGTTGTGTGTGTTACACCCTATAAATATAAAACTATATTGGATATATATAGTGTAATTAAATACTATATTAATTCACAGACATTGTTATCAACAGACATACATATACATTGTACAAAAGGATGATTTTCTAGTTTAAAATTTTAAACAAGGGCTTCATTTATAAATATAAAATCGTATAAATATAAGCATGTATATAATATAGTTTCTCTTTATATATTTTTGATTACTGGCAATGCAAATATTAAGTTTTATAAATCTCTATGTGTATATAAATATATTAGTTAATACATGTATATATTTGTATTTTATTTTCTTTGCTTAATTGATTAATATATTATAGATTTACTAAATATTTGATTTTTTAAATATTATTAAATTAAATGCTTACGAAAAGTTCTCAAGCGTATCATTTCTATGGAGATTTATTGCCGTCGATTAGATCAGTGCGATCCCCACCGTTCGATTGTAAACAGGGGAATTAGGGCGGGTTTAGGGTTTGATATGGCGACTGCGGGATCACTGCAGCTGTGCATCTTCGATTCACGGCGAGGGCAGCAGGAAGGCCATGAGCTCGACAAGATCCTCTTCTTCTACCCTCTCGATTTCCCCCTCACATCCCAGCTCTCCATCATCGGCCTCAGCGAGGGCCTCATTACATTCTCAAGGTGCGTGTGCATGGTGTATGTGTGGCAAACATTTTCTTAGTAAGTTCAATTCCGTAGATTAATGTAACTGAAGTATAAAATGCGGGCTATATACAGGTTTTTTTGGTATATATGTGTATATTTTCAGGATATTCTCTCCAACGTATCCTTGTGATTTTATGGAGGCTGGAAAGCATTCTCACACTTTCTACGAATGCGAACCCAATATATGGATGATCATGGTGCGTTATATACGATATATACATTATATATCTGTCCGTGCATATATGTTTCGTGTCCTTGTGTTATGTGTTAGGGAAGGGAGTTCTATTAATATTTATTATATACCGTTTCCAGGTGGTTGAGAAAGACGAGCAAGAAACTAGAAACAATGCATATCGCAATTTATTGAAGGAAATGCACAACATATTTAGAATATTCCACGGTACCATGTCTTCCCTGCTTGAGAACAATCCGCCTGCAGACTTTGTTCGCAATTGTTTATATTCTTTTGTTCCTGATTACATCGGAGGTAAATCATATATGTGTATACAGTATACATGCATACACAAGAAAATATATAGTTTATTGTTGTTATTTATAATATGTTTATGCAGATATCGTTTCTGGGAAAACTCTTTGGTTACCAACAATCTCTGACTCCTTAAGCGAGCATGGAACTGTTAGAATTCTCTCACTTGAGCCAGATGCACAATTACAAACACAGGTAATTGTGTGCTAATATACGTATATGTCACATGGTCTACATATACGTAGACATGCATATTATATGCATATACGTATGCATTGTGTATATGTATATATGTGTAGATATATGACGTTTCTGTTCCTGATCAGTAACTTATCTTGATTGAAGTCCTTACTTGGTCTATTGGAGTCGTGGATTGGAAGTGGATCAGCTTTACACTCTATAGTGCTGTTCCATAACTACATAATTTCCAGCACACTTTCACCTGTAAGTAATTATTGATTAGATCATACTATACGGTGATGTAGGTTATTATATATGCTAATGTAGTTGACTGTATGTGTGTATATATTATGTGTATGCATATGTATATGTATTACTAATATATATAATTTAATATAATAATGCAGGAAGATACGACAGCATTGTATGCATATGCGGTGTTGCGTATGCAACCTACTGTCGTGTCACAATCGTATGCTCAAGGATCTAAGAGGTCTTATACTCGGCATTCCATGCTAAACAGTGTGGTTTCGTCATTTGTTCACGAGCCTAAAATGAAAACCGGTACTTTTAATATCCGATATCAAATCTTGACTTTATTGATATCGTGGAATGTTTAAGAAATAAGTAACATTAATAAGATAAATAAGCTTATTATACTATATGTAATTGCATTATGCATACTTGTTCTATCAATCATATACTAAATATATCTTTACGCATACTAAGAAACGGATTAATTGCTGTCTATGCAGCCTCTGCTCGTGAAATATCTATACATGACAGGAGTGTGTGCCAACCGCTTTTGCAAGATGCGTGGTGGCAAGACTCCGATGGGTTTCTCGCAACAAACGCTTGGGGAACAACAGATTCACAAAGCAAGGGTATGTGTGTGTTTGTATAGATAATTATATCTAACATGTATATGTACTTATGCCTTAATGTATATACATGCACATTCATATAGTATGAGTTTGTGGTAGAGAGAGACAGAGCTAGCTAGCTAGCTATTCTAAGTGTTTGAGAATCTACATGTGTTCTTTTTATGTTGAACTTTTGTATCGTAGCACATATACACTATGCACACACACATTTATGTGTAACTTTTATGCAGTTATTCCAACTGTTTGGATACAAGGAGATGAAAGAATGCAGCTGTGTGCTTATCAAACAGGGCTTTAACACTTATAATGCTTATCCCTTTCTTAAGCGACTCTGAAACTTTAAAGAAGCAAATCCTGGAAAAGGTAAGTGATACACACACGCAGAGAGAGAGAGAGAGACGTTGCTTTCTAAGATAACATGACATTGTTTCAAGAACACTTCAAACTCCAAAATGTCAGCATGCATTTGTTTAACTTGGTAGGATTTAGTGAGAGATATGTATTCAACTTCATATTGTGTAGTTTAACTTCAACGTTTTGTATATTTACATGGTTCTTATATACACATGATTTTATTTTTTTGATTTGTACAGGCAGCAGATAGAATTCAGAGGCTTGAGGAGAATCTTACAAAGCAATGGGGTGGTAACAATGCATTGCATGTTCCTGGATACCGGTATATGCTCCATGACTTAAACAGGAGAACTGTAAAAGCTTCACCTTCAAGCAAGGTGGCCACGCTAGCCAAGGTAATGCACATATATATGTATGTGTATATAGGTTATAAAATATTAAGAGACACTTTACACACACACGGCTTTGCAGGATTCTTTGGCTGTTTTAAACAAGGTGAGGGAAGAAGTTGACACGGAGAAAGGCAGACATGAGAGGAGTTTTCCAGGGAATGTCAGGGACTGAGTTTGGTTTGCTTAAGAACTAAAAACAATGCTTGGGTGTCAGTAAGGGCGCGCGCGCAGGTATAATAAATTTACAACTAAAACGTTTCAATATAGTTCAAACTAATTGTTTGAGTTAAATATTGATTAGAAAACATAAAAAGCTCTTTTAATCACAGGCCATGAGCTGTATATGTGGTGCTTGAGAAGGCCAGTGACACGCTGTTGCTAGCATCTGATGCGTTGAGAAGTTCAACAGGAGGTAACTGTACTAATTTGATCAGAGTATTATAGAACCTATAACTATTAATTTATATCCATCAATATATTTTAATGGTTAATTTTTCAAATAATTAACAGGCACTGTGAAGGACGGCTTTCATCGGATTGAACTGCTAAGATTTAACCCAGAGTTTTAAACATTTGTAAGTCTTGTTGTGTTAAAATCATAAAATGCATCTCTCCCTATCAAAAAAATTAATTAAGAGAATGTTTAGTTTAACATTGTGTGAAATGAATCTAACTAACTGTTTCATGAAAATGTTTGCCAAGGTTTGAAATCTATACTAACATTGTCAGTGTTATAATCAACTAATTCATCATTTATTTATTGAAGTAGTAGTTATGCAGCCATATCATAAATTCATTATTTAATAATATTAATTTTCTTAAGGTTTTTACTTCGACAGTAGTATATTCTTACATGTAGTAAAAAAGTATCAGGAATATTAAGGCTATTTAAAATAGTACAAATTGATTTGGTAAGGCATATTTCACATATTATAATGATTTTAATTAGGTTAATACATTTTTAAACGTAAAGTGTTATGTTATAGTTTTAACACATTTTCTTAAATAATAATGTGTCCATTTCAAAAATATTATGAAATTATGCACTCACATTCATTTATATTTTTATATCATTCTTAAACTGATGATTGTTATATTTCGTACTAATGAGTTAATTAATCTTAAACTAAAGAATTTAGTTAAGCAAGTTAATTAAATATTCAAGAATGTGATTTGAAGTATATTAATTCTAAATTATACAATTAAAATTGGTATTTAACAATATAAGTTATAAATATGTGATATTTTATTTAAGGTATTGATAAGTAAACCTACCTTACCTCATTTCTTTTAAGTTTTAGTAATAATCTTTTAATAATGCACAATATAAACATACAATAGAGAGTTTAGTGTTAGTCATCTCAAAACTCATTGAGTTAAGATTCATATCCTATAAAATATTTTATAAATGTAATGCTTAGTATTAAATTCAATCAATTAGATTACATTTGGACTTTGAATAACCCTGCAACATCACAACATTAGTAAGTCTTCTAGGGTAATCCTAAAGACCTTAAAGACTAACCAATACACTTAAAGATGCTCATCCTTATCCACCATAGAAACATGCCTTTCACATAATACCTAAGGCATTATCCATTACACCATAGAATATAACCCCTCTACGACGACTATGAGGTGAGTGAGTTAACCCCAGAGATGAGTCATACCCTAGGTTCACACGACTAGGTATCCTAAGGTTAAAGGTTAAGAATGAATATCCAAAAAAATTACCGTAAGGTGACTATATGTGTGGTTCAAAGAAGGTCATACTAAAGATATTAACTTCTCACACATATTTACATATTTCAAAATGAATAACGCTATCTATGTGTGTTAGTGAACACACTTGACTAAAAAACATAACCTTTCTTGAATAAATACATGAAGCTCAATACACTTATTCAAACACAAACACGTTTGCGTACTTGAATCGTAAATCCCTTAGTGGTTGGATCATGACATAACCTTGAAAGTATACATTGGGTGTTATATTGTTGAGAACTAACCTAGTATTACGTGTAACACATGACAACATTTTTATATAGCTTAAAAGTCAAGAATTATATTAGGTGTGTCACTTGGTGACTCATTATTAGAAGCTCTCACAATCTTAGCAGAATCACAAACAGTAAAATATGCTAATTTATAAAGGTGTGACATGGGTGACATAACAAATTATGCATGAATGACACAACTTAAACATGCAGTAAGAAGAGAAGTAGAGCACCCATTATGATCTTTTATACTTCTCATACACTTTTCTACATTATTAATGAAACCATTTCTTTTTGAATTCCTTACATTTTTAAGGAACAATTTGTAATAAACTAAAGTGGTCTAGTGCCTTAATTGATAATTTCTAATTTAAATATTAAATGCACATTCACATTGTACTTATTTCTAGAGAGCATAATAAACTAAATGTTACCTATTAACTTTAATAATTCTTAACATCTTACCTCATTAATATAATAAACTTAACTTTAAAATATAACCCTATAAGCCCTATACTAAAGACATTTTGATAACTCTTAAGTTATGTTGGGATATTAAATGGATGAGTAAGTTTTTATTATTTTAAATAATATACATGTTAATAACTTTTTAAGTTTATGTTGGGATATTTAATGACAAATGGATGACTAAGTTTTTATTATTTAAATAATATACATGTACCTCCGTAGAGAAGATGGAATGTGTAAGGTGCTCTTATCCACCGATGCAAGCCTAACATATGTGGTTTAAGGCGTATTTGTTTTACCACCCATGTCTTTTATACTGTTTTGAGTATGTTCCACCCTAAGGATTACAATAGTTGTGATTCTATTAGGCTAACATACATGAACATTGTTTTGACTTGACTAAGTGTGGTTGTAGTCTCATTTAGTTTATAAGTAAAGATATAGACCGCAATGTAGCCCTTGTTTATCAATTAATCACCTTTGTTTTAAGAGTTTAAACTATCAATCCCCGTAAATACCAAATCTATAGTAATGAAATGCATATGAATGTACTAAACATTTTCACCCTACAAGTTCTTCTACACTTAGTAACTTGAAAATATAAACATACCTCCTAAACATTATTGTATTGTATTTAGTAAGTGTGCATGCCCTCAAATTACATTAATAAGAATGCAATTTCAATCCCTTTATTTTATCCCAAGCATGTTATAAAGGGAATTATACTAGTCATTATTAGATACTGAGTGTAAGAATATAGCTAATTAATGCTTAACATTATACTTTGAAGGTTCATTTTCCACTAATGGGTGATTATTTGATCTTTAGTAAATTAAAAAATATAATGTAATTAATAATAATTATCATTATATTTTTTCATTAAAATGATTAATTGAATTAAAAATAAATTATCAATGCATAAGTTTATTTATTCAATTACTGAAAAGGGTTTTCCATATATATATTAAAACTCCAATTTTTTATGCCTCCATTGTTATTTTCTTATGTGGAAATTGTTGGATATAGTTTACTAGTGTCTTTAATTATATATATATATATTACACAAACATGTGGGTATGTAAAGAGAGATTTTTCAGTTGTTACATACTTTACGTGTAATATATTATATGTATATATATAAACATACATACATACATATATATATAGTATATATACACTCATGTACATATATGTATATCTATTTATACATAAGAATTGTTTATTTTGATTATTTATTGATTATACGTATAAGGAGACCTCTTCTTTCTCACTTCTCTCTATATATAGATATGTAAATTTATGTACATATGTAAACTAATGTTAATATACATGTATATGTAATATTTAAATTTAAATATAGCATTTTGCATGCTTTTTATCAAATTTTTTACAAAACTTATGTCACATTTAATTTAAATAAAATATTATTATATAGATATATAGATATATATAGGGAAATGTTATAATGACATAATGATTTACTAAAATAACTTAACACATCAACAACCATCAGTTGTGTGGTGAATTTTTGCCATGTAGTGAGTACACCTCTTATGATATTATATATATATATATATATATATATAAAGAATCATTGTCACCATTGGCTACTTCACTGCATATATGGGGACAGACAAGATAGGGAGGGGAAAGCACACTGTACACAATCAGAATGAGCTCTCTTGCGACATCATAGGTAGCTCAAAAAAAGTTTATTCATTGTTGGCCAGTGGGGGGCAAGTCCGTCAGTTGTGGCCAGGTTGATTGCACCCTCTGCACACCCGTTGTCTACACTCTTGTGTGTGCTAGAACTTGCTGGGGCAACACACACTTGCTGCAATGGATGGGGCGGCACCTGGGATGGCACTTGGGATGGCACCTAGGATGGCAGTTTCCATCAAGTTGTACCAATGTATGCATGGTTATTGCAGTGCTTGCGGTGCAGTGTCGCACTTCCTCAACCTTGGCCTTGTCCTCCATGTTGACGTGGAGCCTGGGCTTGTGACTGTTGGACCTCTTGTTGAACCTAGAGGGGTCTCGTAGGGTGGAGCGATGGTGTGATGGCTGTCCCCATGGTTTGATCGATGTTTAGATGCCGACCTTGTCTGGGTTTTATTGCACCCCGTCATCAGCAAACTGCCATTGGTTATGGAAAGCTTCCATCGAATGGGCTCACCTCCGTGCAACCACCGGAGAATGTCATGCGCACACGGAATGCCTAGCGCAGTATGCTAGTACCCCGTGAAAGGTATGATTTTAACACCAATAGGGTCTGTTGTCGCCAGCTTTCGGTTCCAATCCTTGCCCTTGGTCACCTCTACTTATACAAGCTTAAGCGCATGGTGCGAAATGTCAGAGTTTTAACTAAGATAACCCTAAGAATCTGACTTAGAGGCCCAATTAGGCAAAAGACTTAGAGTCCTACCCTAAGTCCCCTAGAATGACCATCCTCTGAACCCTAGAGGATAACTAGAGTAGACTTTAGGATCTTATTCTAGTAGACCTAGACAGGCTCATGCCCTAGCCCCAAAAGGAATGTGTCTCACACATACCCTCGTGACAAAGCTAAGGCATCGTCACTTACCCCTTGAAGAATCACCCTCATCCAGGAGTACAACCCCTTTAGGGTGACAAGGGGTACCCTGAACCATGACTAACCCCAAGGGTTGGGGTGGCCAAGTCATACCCTAGACCTAGAGCTAATACTTAGTGAGGACACGAGTGTGCGCCGTAGGCGGACACGAGTGTTCTACTAAGCAAACCATGACACGACCCCAAAGGGCATGCCTCAGACGTTGTATCATGTGACTTCTATCCCAGTGTCACATCTCCATGTGACACTACCTTCCAGATGTGGGCTATCATGTCATAGGCCTTAGATTCAAGAATTGCACCAAGTGCCACAAACGTGACTCCTAAATGCCAACTCTAGAACCCCTTAGTGAACCCTCATGAATTGGGTAATGTGAACACGTCAAATAAGATCCCATGCCCACAGTTGGACAAGGACACGAATGTGCCTTGCTTGGCCATGAGTGCTACACCTAGCTTGATGTGGAGGAGGAGGCTGGAGACAAGCCTCAACCTCAACCTCTTGGAACGTGCATTCCGACAAGACCTTCCAGGCATGGATTCGCCAACGTTAAGGGTGAGGTACCCCGAAGGTGGGACGTACCCCTGTCATCTAGAAGTTAGGGTGGCACAACAAAGGGTTTTACCTTAATGATACAAGCTGAAGCTTGCACCGGTAGAGAGAGCAACGAACTCAATCATGAACCCAAGAATTCTCTTACTCATACTCTACCTTATTCATGTGACTTATATCCAGTGTCACATCTCCATGTGACACTACTTCCACGATGTGGGCTATCATGCCATAGGCCTTAGATTCAAGAATTGCACCAAGTGCCACAAATGTGACTCCTAAATGCCAACTCTAGAACCCCTTAGTGAACCCTCAGAAATTAGGTAATGTGAACCCGTCAAACAAGATCCCACGCCCACGGTTGGACAAGGACACGAATGTGCCTTGCTTGGCCATGAGTGCTACACCTAGCTTGATGTGGAGGAGGAGGCTGGAGACAAGCCTCAACCTCAACCTCTTGGAACGTGCATTCCGACAAGACCTTCCAGGCATGGATTCACCAACGTTAAGGGTGAGCTATCCCGAAGGTGGGACGTACCCCTGTCATTTAGAAGTTAGGGCGGCACAACAAAGGGTTTTACCTTAATGATACAAGCTGAAGCTTGCACCAGCAGAAGAGCAACAACTCAATCATGAACCCAAGAGTTCTCTTACTCATACTCTACCTTATTTATGCGATAGAGCCCCCCACCCCTCCCTCTTTTCTTGAATGTGTATGTGGGATGGCGCTAGCCCCTTATTAAGTTAATGAGAGAGTGTTTAACTTAGCCTAACTCTAACCCTAAAACCCTACCCAAAGGGGTGGGGGTTTTTAGGGCGTGGGTTAGGGCAACCCTAGGGGTGTTCCTAACCTACTAAACACGCCGAACTCATCTACATTAACCAATTAGCCTAACTGGAATGTCAAAATTGGGGGTGGATTTTTAGAAGGTAAGTTCTAGCTTCACTTAGAGTTTCCTGCAAATACCTAATGACACTCGGCCAGACCATCACCAGATACCCAAGTGCACTAAGCGGGCTTGTTTCCTACTACATCTAGGGTCCATCAACATAGTACAGTAAGTAACAATAGTCAACGTCCAAAGTAAAGGGTTAAGTCATAGTAAAAAACTATGACATGAAACCTGCTGGTGCAGCCATTCGAAAAGGGGACCAGAAAGGTTGGGAAATGCCTGCGTCTTCTCCACCTCTAGCTTTCTGGAAATGTTCTAGCCTGTGCAGCAACGACATTCATAATCCATCCATAGGCGCCTGCAATGTCAACGCAAGCCACCACACGACTGACGGTTGCTAACGTGTTAGGTCATTTTAGCAAATCATTATGTCATTATAACATTTCCCATACACACACACACACACACACACACACACATATATATATATATATACACACACACACACATACACACACATCTATACATGTGTGTTATAGAAAATAGACCTTCCAAAGATTGTGCATATTATCCACATTAATGCCTTTTATTGATGCTCCTTTTGCAAAACAAATAATTAAGTATATCAAATGTGTGTGTGTGTGTGTGTGTGTGTAAATTCTTGTATGTAAATGACTAACATTTTGGTGAATCTTTTGCTTGCTCTCTATATTCAAAGTCTTAGATGTTTCATTTTGTATCCGCTTTTCATCGATTTTTTTTAGAAGTTAAAAAAAAAACTTAATTAAATAATTTTGGTACATATGTTATTAATTTATGCCTCGTAGCCATACAGTCGGACAACATTGCCCAGTTATTTAATTACCATCGAAAAAGCTATGTAAGTGCCACATAGGTGCCATGTAATAATAAAATAATCAGTAGGTGAAAAAATAAACTCAATAAATAATTTCTTTTAATTTTATTGGTTAAGGCAATTAACCACCCGCTCGTGCAAAGTGAGCCTTATTCAAATCAAATGACTTGAACTTAATTACCTAACTTCAATGTCATAATTTTTACTATGACTCGACCCTTTACTTTAGGGTTTGATTGTTATTACCTATGAGATGTGTGACGAACCCTAGTTATAGTGAGAACATCCCCGCTTAGTGCACTTAGGTGTTTAGGGGTAGTCGCTGGCTGTCACTAGGTACCTTGAGAAACTCTAGGCGAAGGTAGTACTTACCTTCTAGAAAACTCTCCCCCGGTTTGACGTTCCAAAGTAGGTTTTCCATTAAAAGTACAGCTTGTCAAAAAAGAGTTAAGGACACCCCTAGGGTTGACCTAACCCTAGGGTTTCCCTAACCCCACGCCCTAAACCTTGGGGTTTAGGTTTAGTTAGGTTAGGACAACTTATTTTCACTAAGGGCTAGCATTTCCGTGCCAGCCCACTTACTCATTTAGGAAAACAGGGGGAGGTAGAGTATATGTAGTGAGGCTTCTTAAGTTGAAAAGAGAGCTCGTTAACTTCCTACTGGTGCAAGCTAAGCTTGTGTCGTTAAGGCACAACCCTCTGTTGTGCCGCCCAACTTCCACACGACAAGGGTACATCCCACCTTTGGGTTAGACTATCCTTATCGTTGGCAGGATCTTGCCTTTGTGACAGGGGTACGTTACTTCCAAGGAGTTAGTCAAATGCCTTGGCCCAAAAACTTCTTGCAAGCTCAAAAGCATTGCCCGAGTTCACTTCTACAGAATTAGTGGTTGAGGATTCACAAGGTGAGCCTTGTTCATGGACTTGGTTAGCTAGGGGCATAAGTTCCTAAGGGTTGGGTTCCTAATAGGGGTTACTTTACCAGATTCCGTGGGGTTTCCATAGAGTGGATTCCATGATTGGCACATGGCGAGCCACTTTGTGGCATTAGGTAAAAACTCTGACAATTTGGTATCAAAGCCAGGTTCCGGTTTCAATTCTCATCAGGGGATGAACTTTGAGTAAAACTCACGCCACTAAGGTTAGCGCACTTGTCCTTGCCTAACTAAACCCTTGATCACATGTGTACAACCAAGCGGCTTTGTGATCGCCTTTGGCCTAATTGACATGTGATGCGAGTACAGCCAAGCAGTCACACAAGTTGGGGATTGCCTCTGAGCTGGGTGCGAGTCAAGCGTAAGTAGAGCCAAGTGTGAGAAGAAACGCCTCTGGTTGCACCTTCTAGGAGGAAGGGCATGAATAGAAATGCCTCTGGCTGCACCTTTTAGAGAAGGCATAGTAGCAACCCTTGAGTCTGTGGATGAGGACATCTCACTTTCTCAATGGGTGAGAGTGTCATAGTTTTAACCTGGTGGGTTAACTACCTAGGTAAAGATTGTGGAATATGTGAGATATGTGGGCAAAAAGATTCAAGTGTAACTAGTCATCACGACAGAGGCCCTCTCATAAACACCAATAAGGGGAGAGGGACATTTGGTATCAAAGCCAGGTTCCTCTAAATTAGATTCTTCGACGGAAGTAGGTGGTGAAGGTCCCAGTAAATTCAAATCGGTAAAGCCTTCGGATTTTATGGGGTCAAAGGATTACAAGGTTTTAGATGACTAGTTGTATGATATGAAAAGCTATTTTGAGGCTGCTTCCATGAGAAAGAAGAAATGCTGCTTCTGTGAGAAAGACAGAAAAGGTTGCATGTGCCAAGTAGTTTCTTAAAGGAGAAGCTAAGACTTGGTGGTGGATTGTTAAAGGTGAACGTGGATACCGAAACAGCTGGAAACACATGAAAAAGGATCAAAAAGCAATATATGCTGGATGACCTCGGTTTTGCGATTGCGTGCTGACCTGGCACTTTGTCAACAAGGAGTCTGGGGAAATCCAATGGACCACATTTATCGATTCGAAAGTGTATAGAAAATTAGTGCCAAATATGAGCGATGATGAAGCTCGAAGTTGCTTCATGGCTAGCTGAATGAGAAGACGCGAAAGAAAATCCTAAGGTACAAGCTAACAAGCTATTGGAATGTCAAGAGACAACTCAAAAGGTTGCTTATTTAGAAAGACTTGTATAAAGGGGAGGAAGCAAAACCTAAGCCAAGGAGTTTTCCTCCAAAGTCTGGGTTCATAAGGTTTGATAAATGACCGAATCAGTCACCATCGAATCAAAGTGCAAGTCCCTTTGTCAGTAGTTCTAAGTTTTTAGATACATCAAGACCCATCAGATCTTGGAAACCGTTAGCGTTACCACCACCCAACAGCCAAGGGCTTGGCTCCAAAGTCTGCTCCCTTGCAATCCGTGGGTGGGTTTCAACATGTTATTATTGTAACAAGCATGGTCATGGACAATATCGGGACCCTCATAACAATTGAGTCATTTTAAGGTGATGGTAGAAGAGGAAGTTGCTGAACCATAAATGCTTGAAGATCCGGAAGATGAGTTAGAAGAGTAATGTTGTGCCAGACACATGCCTTATTCGCTATTCAAGACAAAATTAGCCCTTTTATTATATTTGATAGGAAGGATACGAGGGACCGAGTCCGAATAATGATCAATACTGGAGCAACATACAACTTCATATCGACTAGTCTAACTCGTCGATTGAATTTGGTTGTAATAAAGATGTGTGAAATAAAGATCAACTTTAGCAAAGATTCTCAAATACTAATAATATAACGAGGAAGTTCCTGTCCAAATCAAAGGTTGGAAGGCTAAGCTAGACTTAGTTATCTTGAATATGACGGGGTTTGACTTTGTTTTGGGTATGAAATGATTCCATAAACATGTAGTTGAAATAAGAGGTTCTGGAGATAATCGAATCACGCTTGTAGCTGATAAAGAGGACATTAGAAAAACAACGCTCCAAATGGAAACACTAACTGATAAGGATTAGAATCCTATTTTCTTACCTTAACTCAGTTGCATAAGGCAGTTAGACATCGAAAACATGTATTTCTTACAATGGTTTTGGATACTATTAGAGTCAAAATAAGAGATGGTCAAGAATCTATTCCCGAACCTATTTTGGAAGTCTTGAACATATTTAAGGACGTGTTGCCCAAAGACTTGCCGCCCGAGTTACCTCCACGTCAAGTTGTGGACCACAGGATAGAGATTTTGCAGGTTTGTCTCCACTGGCAAGAGCCCCATATCGGTTGAATTTCAAGAGTTAGTAAAATTGAAGAGACAACTAAAAGAATTGATTGGTTAAGGATACATTCGACCTAGTCGATAGCTGATGGTGCACTAATCTTGTTTGTAATGAAAAAGGATGGTAGATGCGAATGTGTGTGGACTATCAAGCGCTGAACGCAATAACTATAAAAAATAAGTATCCTCTTCTACGAGTGGATGACTTATTTGATAGGCTATTGAAAGCAAAGTATTTTTCAAGAATAAACTTGAGGTCTGGGTACCATCAGATTTGGGTAGCAGAGAATAACATTGAGAAGACTGCATTTCGAATGTTGTTATGGATCATTTGGGTTTCTAGTCTTGCCATTTGGATTGTGCAATGCTTCAGCTTTTTGCACAATGATGGATGATGTGTTTTAGAGACTATCTAGACGAGTTCATAGTGGTGTATATTGATGACATTTTGGTTTTTAGTTCGATAATTGAGGAACATGTGGAACATTTAGAAAAAGTGTTTCAGAGGTTCAGAGAGAACTAGTTGTATAAGTGCACATTTAGTCAAACCAGGATAGATTTTTTGGGACACTCGATCTCAGGTGGGAAGGTTGCCATGGATCCAAAGAAAATTCAAGCTATTACTGAGTGTATGACTTTTAAAAAACATGCATGAAGTTAGATCATTTCTTGGTCTAATGGGGTATTACTGAAGATTCATAAAAGGTTTACTCGAAGATAGCGGCATCATTGACAGATCTCACGAAAAACATTCCGTGGCATTGGACTCTAGAGTGCCAATGGGCATTTGTCAAACTCAAAGAAGCTATTTCTTTTTGAGCCAGTTTTGCAACTACCCATCTTTGAAGATCCATTTGACGTAGAGTGTGATGCTTTCGACGTTGCAATTGGTAGTGTATTGCAACAGAAAGAACATCCAGTGTTCTTTTTCTCGAAAAAGTTAGATGCCACGCAAACTCAATGGCCTACTCACGAAAAGGAGATGTATGCTTGCTGCTTCCTTGGAGTATTGGCGTCATTATCTTCCAAGTCATGGCACTGTGGTTTGGATAGATAGTGTAACTCTAAGGTATTTTGAAACGTATCCGAAGCTATCACCAAAGTACGCTAGATGGCAGCAAAAGTTGGCATGATTTCAACTTGAAATCAGACATAAAGCGGGAAAGGACAATGTGGTAGCTGATGCACTCAGTAGGAAGGGTCATCTTTGTATTATGTCAGCACTCGTGTCAACTTTGATGAATGAATTGTGACGGCATATCCTCATGACAAATTTGCTAAGGAGCCTTTAAACCTGGTAGCAAAGAGGAACAAGTTCATTAACTACAAAAAGATGATAATGTTCCAGTAGGAATAAGAAAGTCGAATGGATGCACTCAAATGGCGCACTTTGTTGTACATGATGAAGTTTTATTATAAAGAAAGGAGACTCTATGTTTCAGAAGGGACATGGAGGAAGAGGCTGTTAAGAGAGCATCACGACGTTCCTTTGGCAGGACATGGTGAAGGCATAAGATGTTGGCTTTGTTGAAACATGAATTCTATTGGCCGGGTATGATAGATAATGTTGCCAAATATGTCAACAAATGAAGAATCGGTCGCAAAAATGACTAGGAAATTGTAGTGTTTACTGATTCCAAAGTGGCCATTTCAAAGTGTTACTTTGGATTTTATCATGGGATTACCAAAATCTTATGGTTTTAACACGCTCATGGTGGTGGTTGATCAATTTTCAAAGGTTGCTCATTTCATTCCAACTATAAATACAGTGAATGCAATTCAAGCAGTAAAGTTATTCTTCCACAAAATCGTAAGAGTACGTGGGCTACCGGAAACAATGATCTCAGATCGGGATCCTCAATTTATAGGTAAATTTTGGGGAACGTTGTTTAAGCAGTTTGACACGATGTTGAAGTTCAGTACAGCTTACCATCCGCAAACTGATGGTCAAACGGAGAGAGTGAATCAACAAGTCGAGGACTATCTCAGATGCTATGTTTAAGGTGATCAACTTGATTGGGCTGAACACTTAGATATGGCTGAGATATGTTATAATAACTTGACTCAACTGTGATCGGATGTAGCTCGATGGAAGTGTTAATTGGGAATAAAGGTGGCATTCCTCAGAATATGGTATTACCAAAAGATGATGTCAATCGAGTTCCATCTGTAGCAAAGTTCACTAGATAGTTTATCAGACATGGGAAGCTACTCGTCAAGTGATGGCTGTAGCATAACAAAAATATCTTCAGTAGTACGATAAACATCAGTGGGATGTAAAGTATCAGGTTGGGGATATGGTATTGTTGAGTACCAAAAACCTGAAGGTTCCAACAACTCTTTCGAGGAAGTTTCTATCATGCTACATAGGTCTATACGATGGTGAAGCGAGTAGAAAGAGTGGCTTATGGGTTAGATCTTCCTCTAGAGTTGGGAGCAATACACAATGTGTTTCATGTCAATTTACTTGAGTCATTTCACAAGGATGAGAAACATCTGCAGAAATATGAAAATTTATGTCCACTTCCTGAGCTGGTCATCGATATGAAGGAGTTCAAAGTTGAGTTGATTTTGGATGCAAAGGATATTAAATGCCGAGGGTCACGAAAATGTAAATGAGAATATCTTGTTAAGTGGAAGGGTTACCCGGCATGTGAGTTGAACATGAGAACCATTGGAGAATCTATAGAACGCGATGGAGGTAGTGAATGAGTTTGAGGCGAGGTCTTAAACGTTGGTAATGGTGATGAAAAATAAAGTGAACTTATTTCTTATTAACCTAGGGGTCGATAGACAACCTTAATTAGAGGCCTCCAATATAAATTCTAGTTAATTTAAAAAAATTAACTAACTTGTTGTCTGTGTCAGGTGACAGACTTTGCAGATGTGCAAAAGGTCTCTAAGTGACTTCTTGTCGCAGGTGGTGCCTCGGTAACTGAGTTGTCGCTTAGTGAACAACGGTTTTGAAGTACTTGGCTTCATGTAATGCAAGGGGATAATAAAACTTGTGAACTTTTTACTGACTCCACATAGAGTGATTAGCATTAATTTTCAGTTAATTTTTCCTAACCTAGTCTAGTCTTGGAGTTAGACATTTTCAAGACGTTGACATTTTCAAAGACGGGGAGTGTGTCATAGTTTTTATTATGACTCGACCCTTTACTTTGGGGTTTGACTGTTGTTACCTACCGAGATGTGTGACGAACCTTAGTTGTAGTGAGAAACAGCCCCACTTAGTGCACTTAAGTGTTTAGGGGTAGTCCGACTGGCTGTCACTAGGTACCTCAAGAAACTCTAGGCAAAGGTAGTACTTACCTTCTAGAAACTCTCCCTCGTTTGACGTTCCAAAGTAGGTTTTCCGTTAAAAGTATAGCTTGTCAAAAAACGGTTAAGGACACCCCTAGGGCTGACCAGCCCCACGCCCTAACCCCCCCCCCCCCCCCCTAGGGGTTAGGTTTAAGGTTAAGGGTTGGCATTTCCGTGCCAACCCACTTACTCATTTAGGAAAACAGGGGGGCGGGGGGAGCTCCATCACATAATTAAGGTAGAGTATATGTAGTGAGGCTTCCTGGGTTCAAAAAAGAGCTCGTTAACCTCCTACCGGTGCAAGCTAAGCTTGTGTCATCAAGGCGCAACTCTCTGTTGTGCCGCTTAAAACTTTCACACGACAGGGGTACGTTCCACCTTTGGGTTAGACTATCCTTATTATTGACAGGATCTCGCCTTTGTAAATGGGTACATTACTTCCAAGGAGTTAATCAAATTCCTTGGCCCAAAAACCTACTCGCAAGCTCAAAAGGCATTGCCCGAGTTCACGTTTTGTAGAACTAATGGTTGAGGCCTTGCTCCGGCCACCTTAACCACACCAAGCTAGGAACAATACCTGTAGCTCGACTAGTTCGCGTGTCCTGATTCATAAGGTGAGCCTCGTCGTGGACTTGGTCAGCTAGGGACATAAGTTCCTAAGGGTTGGGTTCCTAATACAGGTCACTTTACCAAATTCCATGGGGTTTCCAAAAGTGGATTCCAGGGTTGGCACCTGGCGAGCCACCTTTGTGCACCAGGTAAAAACTCTGACATTCAATATGCATGTGTGAAGGAATGTGTGAATCATACATTATAAATTAATAATCTAATTTTTTGTTACTTATAGTTAATGATATCGAAATAATTAAAATATCAAGTAGTATTTTGATTATATTATAACATTTAATGAACTAATTAACATACTTAACATAAGTTTAGCACTATTTCATCTTGAGTTAACACTCATGCAACGTGTGTGCTCTAGTAAACCTATTTAACACTCTTCATTGAAGTATATGTTCTCGTGTACATGATTAAAGATGCATTATAAACATAAGCATTTTCTGATTTAAACCAAAACTTAATTAACAATATCACATTCTTAAATCATGTGTCACTAAATCTATATACCTTAATGAAAAATAAAAATAAGTTTTTTTTTAAATGTGTAAACTTAGATAATCATATAATTATTTCTAAAGACCTAATTTGTAAGTAAAAATAAAATAATTCATCATGTTTCATGAAAATGTTAGGTAAATTAACCTTGGTATTAGTGTCCATAACCACAACTTAAGAACAAAGCTTTATGCATCAACTTTTGAATGATCACAAAACATACGCTTTGATACTTATAAAAGACCAACACATAGTGTCACAAGGTTGTTATGATTAAATTGTATGTTTAATTTATTTAACTTATGATATCACCACCACGTATAAGTAATGCCAAATTTTCCAAGGCAACCCTATAGGCCCTTAGATAATAAACAAGAGACTTTGCGTTTTGCCTTAAGAGATTTAAAATATGCTCATTTACATCTTAAAAAGTCAACCTCACTCGAGAGAGAAGCCCTTAACCTTGAAACACCAAAGACTTAGGGTTAGTACTAATGATCACATGAGTGTGAATGTTTATCTAAGCAAACCCCTTAATTAATCAGAGTTTTAACTATAGATTTAAATTAGAGTTTTAATCTAAAGGGCCAATACATGGCTGTCAAGTGGTCATTCAACGTCAACATTATGTGTGAATAATATTAAGTTTTCCAGAACGACCCTAAGAGTTTGACTGAGATGCCCAAATAGGCATGAGAATTAGAGTCCTACCCTAAGTCTCTTAGAATGACAATTTCTGAACCCTAGAGTTAAGATCATGCCGCAAGAGACCTAGATAAATTCATGTTTTTAAACCCCACTAAGAAAACATGTCTCTTTCATATTTATGTGATGGAGTTAAAGCATCATCATTTACCGTTTAAGGAATAACTTTCATCCCCTACTTGGCAACGAGGGTACCTTAATCCACAACTAACCCCAAGCATTTGAGTGGCTAAGGCATACCCTAGTCCTAGGGTTAATATTTAGTGAAGACATGAGTGGGCGCCATAGGCGGGACACATGTGTTCTGCTAAGCAAACTCTCTCTAAGGGTATTAATTTGAACAACCTTAAGCACACTACCATGCGAGTGTCTCACAAAAAGGGCTCTTGTTAAGGTTGTTCAACCCTTGACATGTTCACACCCTCAAGAAGAACACCCCTAGTCAAGTGTGCTAACTAACACACCCAATTACGAGGCTTAACCTCTCTTGAGTAGATGCCCAAGGCTTAGCACCTTAATGCAAATATGCTAGAGTATCCAACCCTTTAGTGTTAAGCCCATGACACAACTCAAAGAGTGTGCCTTGAGCGTTGTATTGTGTCATTTAGCCTAGTGTCATATGTTCATGTGACATTGTTTTTTAAGATGTGGGTCATAGCCCTCAAACTCAAGAGCTACACATGGTGCTACAAACATAGCTTTTGCACATGCCAACCCTGGAACCCCCTCTATGTAAACTGTTAAGAATATGGTAAAGAGAACCTGTTACTCAAGATTCCACACCCACAGGTGGACAAGGACATAACTGTGTCTTACTTAGAGAAGAAGGTTAGAGATAAGTCTCAACCTCTGATTAGCGAAAGGTATACTTTGACAAGACCTCCCTAGGCATAAATTTGTCAACGATAAGGGTTGGACAACCCTTAAAGATGTGATGTACTTCGGTGCACTAAAAGTTAGAGTGGCATAATATAGGTTGTGTCTTGACGACACAAACTAGAGCTTCAAGCATTAGTAAGAGAATAACAAGCTCCTTTATGAACTCAAGAACTCTCATACACTACCCCCCCCCTCTTTTCCTACTTGCTTAGGTGGGCTGGTAAGGAAATCCAATCCCAAAGTAAACAATTTGGTGAGTTTAACCTAACCATCCACCTACCCCTAAACCCTAACCCAAGGGGTTTAAGGAGGTTAGGGCAACCCTGGGTTAGCTCAACCTTTCTACATATCCAATACATCGAACTCACCAATTGGGACATAAAAACAAGGAAAAAGTACAAAGGACATGGACAATGTCTTGATGAAAGAAGGTGGGTTTGTGCCATTAATCTGTATTTTTTTATGTCACGCAACCCTCATTTCCTATTTGTATGTGTGGGTTGGCACTAAATATTAAAACCCTTTGTTAACTAGGCTAACATGAAATATTTTAAATCCTAAAAAGGATGAACCCAACGTGTAAAACGTGTAATAGTTAATACAGTCTTAGCCTATAAAAGTTACTAATGTTGCACGTGATTGCTATGGTTTGTTGTGCATTAACGAACGTCCTAATTAACATACTTAAATAAGGGCAACTTTAGTTCATTCATAGTCAATATAACGACGCTCTTACGAAAATATGTATGTACACATAACTTTAATTAGCTTAAACGTCAAAACGATAGAAAAATTAAAACAGTCTGTTACAAGGAATTTAAAAAAAACACCTTGGTTATACTACAAATGACTTAATTATAAACCATTTGATGGAGGCTAGTGAATTACAATTCTACATATTTTGTGGTCTCATGGGATGTCAACAAATCTTATATTTAAGCAAGGTTTGTGTTAAATATAGATTCTAGCTACTTGTGTTTAGTCACATGCATATTAGTATTGCATTATACACTCTCCAATCAAAACTTATTAAAGAATATATTGTAAACTACATTAACTAAATTACACTATTTTGAATGATTATATAGAGATATGAATAAGAATTTCGTGGTCTAGGGTTTTGAAAATGCTGCAACTCAATCTGTGCTTTATATTCAGAATTTTTACTGTTATACCCTGCAGCTCTAACACCATAATAATAAAGTCAGAGGTTTTCGAATATAAGATATCAAATGTACATTGATGTCTATACTAAATTCTATACTCACAGTAAAGGTTGAAATTCTATGCCTCACGTTAAAGGTTGTGGGTTTAATCTTCACTAGAAATTATTTGTATATGTTCAATTGTAGTTGAAATCAAGTAACATGTATACATATAGTAATCCAGTCGAAAATGCAGCAGCCAAGAATCTTCAGGCACTCCCTAAGAAGAAGAAGAGAACAAGGCACTACTTTGCACAATCCTTAAGCAAAGTAAGAACACTCTCAGAGGGTAAGCACTTACACTCTCAGATCATCAGCACCGGTTACGGAAATGAAACATATCTAGCCAACGTAGTGATTGAAATGTACGGTAAGTTTGGAGAAATAAACAAAGCTCAGGAAGTGTTTGAAGAAATCACAGAACCTAATCTCTTCTCATGGACCAACCTCATGTTAGCGTATTCCCACAATGACCTCACTGAATCTGCAAATGATCTTCGATACAATGCCGGAGAGAGACAATGTTACATGGACTGCCTACTCAATTTATACACGCAGAAAGGGCATATGGAGTTGGCAAAGACCCTCTTCGATAAAATGCCCTACTGGGACTTGGTATCTTGTACATCACTGTTACAAGGATATACAAACTCTGGAGATCTTGAGAATGCAAGGGGAGTCTTCGAAAGCATGCCGGAAGTCAACATTTTCTCTTGTACGAGCATGCTCTGTGCGTATGCCCGAAACGGGCATGTGACAGAAGCGAGATCCGTGTTCGAGAGAATGCGTAGCCACGATATCGTGGCCTGGACGGAGATGATATCCGGCTACTCCGTAGTGGATGTGCACCGAATGTTTCAGCTCTTTGAGAGGGCTCCGGAGAGAAACGTTGTCATGTGGAATATTGTGATTGACGCACATTTGCAGAGAGGTCGTATGGAGGAGGGTAAGAAGGCATTCGACAGCATGCCGGAGTGGAGCATAGTCTCCTTCACAGTGATGATCAGGGTTACATGGTAAAATCTGCACTAGAGGAAGCGAGAGGTTTATACGATTCAATGCCGGAACACGATGTGTTTTCCAGCAATGCAATGCTTTGGGCTATGCTCGTCATGGGTATTACCACGAGGGAAGGTTTTTGAGAGAATGGGAGAACATAATGAAGTCTCATTTACTGCCATGATAGTTGCATATGCTTTGACTGGAACGTAGAGCTTGCACAAGTTACATTCAATAGCATGCCGGAAGTGGACAATCCCGTACCTGGAACTGCTCTTATCGGGGCATATGCTGAAGTTGGGAATACCACTCAAGTGAGGTATTTGTTTGAGAGAGTGATTACTGCACGCGATATCGTGAGCTGGAACGTGGTGAGTACAGCATATGCACAGGCTGGTTTAGGACTGGAAGCTATTGAGAGCTTCCACAGGATGGAACTCGAGGGAGTGGTAGCAAACTATGCTTCGTTCGTAGCGGTTTTAACTGCGTGTAACCGATTGGGACTCGTTAGCGAGAGTATCAGCAAGTTTAGAACGATGACCTACGATCATGGAGTGATGCCTTGTGCACAACATTATGGGTGTCTGGTTGATGTCTTGGGAAGGTCTGGACTGGTGCAGAATGTAGAGGATTTCGTTAGTGGGACACCATTGCTCGTGCAAAACTCTGCTGCTTGGGGAAGCATTCTTGGTTCCTGTCAAATTCACGATGAGTTCCGGAGAGCAACTCGGGCTGCACAACGAGCCTTAGCTTAATATATATATATATATATATAGCACATGTATATCGTTTTCCCATTAGCTTAATACACACATGTATATTAGCGTGTGTGTGTGTGGGTGTGTGGGTGTTTGAGAGAGATATGTGTCAGCTGCACAAGTTACCCAGCCAGAATGGAAGTCTACACTAACAAAAACATTCTATTGCTGTAAGCCCAAATTATTGGGGGTAAAATCGGAGCTTCTATATATAATAATATCCGTAACATTTGGTACGGAGGAGTAGATATTAGTACGGAGGGTGCCATGTCAAGTAAGATGGGGCCGGCCGGCCGGATCTTTGCAGCTCTCTCTCACTCCATATGGCCCAGAAGTTAGATTTCCAATTCGGGACACTGACTGACCTGGCCCAGTTAGTGGCCCATAATTGTGGCCATGTTACTTAAATTCCTCACCTTTCCTCTATCCAAGAACTCGGCTTTTTCCGTCTCCTCTGTTTATGAAACATCCCGATCGTGTTCCGGATTTACAGGGCTCTTGAAAGATCGGATCCATTCTTGATTGTGCTTCGATTCTTGATTGATTCTACAAGCAAGCAGTGGATTCATCGAGTTTTCCGTGATTCTTCATAAATGTGCGTGTTTTGGAGTTGCATTTCTTGATTCTAGCTTGAGCAGCAGTGTTTCTAGGCGGAACTCACGACTTCGAACAGCAGCGGAACGATTTAAGTTGCAAATTTGTGTCTTGGAACAGCGGCAGATCAATCTCAATGTTGCGAAGTCCACATTTGGACTGATTTAGGTTGCAAAAGCTGTCATTTTGCATAGATTGCTAGCAGCACGGGATCAGTTTTCGATCGACCTGGCAAGCAGATGGATTGATTCATACGGTTCTTGATTGCGCTCACATTCAGATTCCGTGTTCTTGGATCATGTCGACATGGTACGTATATTTTTCGTGATGGATCCGGTACAGACGGGTACGGACACTTCAAAGCTTCGTAGAAACAGGTTATTGCCATGCAGGAGACAGAAGAATGGCATCAAGAAGCAGCCCCAGAGAGGGCTGGGTGTAGCGCAGCTGGAGAAACTCAGGCTCCAGGAGCAGCACAACAGGCATCAGCTCTCTCCTATGGATCATATGAGATCTACACAAGGGCCTGGACTGCCAATGTTACATAGGCAAATGCAGGTGCCCGGCAACAGCTTCCCAAGATTGGATTCCAGAAACATGGGAGGTGTTCATCCTTCACCGCTCTTAGAGGTAAGTGAATTCATTTTATACATATGAAATAATAATAATGAAGTATACCTTTCACAAATATAACTAGTGCTATTTACAGCTTCTAAGAATTTACGAGCATGCTAATTATTTATATGTTTAAAATAGATTTAAAACTCGATTCTTGGCAGCTTGGTACAGAATCTGCACAGATTAAAGGAGCTCTCTTCTTTCCAAATTTTACCCAGCCGATCAGGTATCATATGCATATACACACTTAAACATGCACATTATGTGTGTGTGCATACAGGTACTCACAACCACATTATTTACGTGGTTGGTGTGTGTGTGTGGTGTGTATCACACACATGTAGACCGATGTGTTTATTTAGTCACGTTACCTACGTGTTTTGTGCGTGCGTGCACACTCATACACATACATTATATAAGGCGTTAAAAAACACATGACTTGCGAGACAATGAGTTTGTACAGACTAGTAAGCGACCGAGGCTCGAGTTTTGGATTCGACCAAAGAATTCACAGGAGTTTGTGATCAATATACTTCCAATTGCTGGGTACAGTACTATATGATTTTATAAGATTTAGTACATTTAAAAGATGAGGATAATATCTAATTTCTTTTCTCTGTTTGGCCACAGCACGCAGCCTGTGATGTTAGCGACATTGGTGGAAAAGGACGGATCTTCGCCGGAGAATATCAAAACGAATATTTCGGCGTCCGACGTGGAGATTGAGAGGGGTGACTTTCTGACACTTGGCTTGTCAAGCTCGTCTACGGGAAATAACAAACAAATGGTGATGTTCTTTAGATCTCAATTTAAGATTATCTATATGAAGTTTCATATTTCATATAAGTTATAATAATATGTTAATACATGGTAACTTAAGTTGAGTATATTCCATGACATTCATTGGCAACCGTGCAATTTAGAGGAAAATGAGGATATATTTGTCCAGTTATTTTAGGCGAGGCTCATATTAAAGTGTTTCCTCCTAATTTTGTTCAACGGCAAGTAAAAAGGCAGGACATGAAGAAATCCTAATGGCCTCTTGATTGGAGTTCTTCATTTTTACAAAAAATGCAGAGGTAAAGTATTACGATTGTTTAATAAATTGTATTTATATTAAGTTGTAATTTTAATAATGTTGTGTTTTTCCTTCAGAAAGAGTAATCATGAACCAGAACTTGACAAAGCGATGGTTACCATAGAGTTTCTGAGAGCAAGGCTTGTTTCGGAGCGCTCTCTATGTAAATCTGCGAGGGAAAGATCACTCCAGCTTGAAGAAAAGGTGTGTGCGTGCGTACGTGCATGTAGTATTATATATATGTGTGTGTTTATATTGAGTAAAATTTACAGTGTTTAGTTTATACCCAGATATACCAACTGGAGCATCTGTTGGAGAGAGAGGTTTCAAAGAGAAGAAGGCGGAGCAAGCAACAAAGGAGTTGCTGTATACACTTCAGTACCCTGCCACGCCAGCAGATCAACAGGAGGTTTCAAAGTGATGGGGAGACTGGTTGCTTCTGTAGACTTCCCATGATCTTCTCTCTGCCACGGAGTAACAAACACGTCAGTACTGCAATCACTAACAACGTAAGCTCCACCTCTTCTCAGTACGAGGATTGCAACAATGTAATCACAGGTAATGTTTATATAAACAATACACACATGTATATTAGAGAGAGAGAGAGAGAGACGCAGTTAATGTGCTAGGTATAGAAGAGGAGCACAAGGGCATGCATAACTCACCGAGGAGCTTGGTACCGGAATCGATGGATCTAATGAGGAACGAGAGTTTCATGAGTAGAAAGAAGCATCACGACCTTGTAACTAAGCTGTGGGTGGCTTCTTCGGACTCAGAGGCAAAGCTCACCAATCCACCCCAGACAAGACCCGGCAAATCTTGCAGGACTTTCCGAACAAGAAGTGATATTTCTCATCCCTGAACAATGGATGAGAAAAATTAGTTCATATTCGTAATAATTATATTCCCCATATATATACATATACATTCGTTAGTACTGAACACATTTCTCTCGAAATGTAAGAGTTATATTATATTTGTGCTTAAAAATAAATTCTTAAGAAAAAAATTTACGTGTCACAAAGGCAAAAATATATATATTGTAAGAATATATTATTAGTTTATATTAAATTTATATAAATGATAAGATTAGGTAAAATAGATTTAAGTTGGTTATTATTATAGACAAACTAAAATAATTAACTAGAATATAAGCATTTTAATACTCCAATTTAAAAACATGGAAGTACATGCTAATTGCTTGCTGCGCATTGAACATCATTATCGTACAACCATGTCATACGTCTGACAATTTTCCTACGTTGATAGAAAATCATGTCTTCATGCTAAGAACATGTTCATGGCTTAACACTATGTGTTCACAGTTAACACTGTAATATAACTGTGTAAACTACGATGATGGATGGCCCCATAATACTTTAAAAGGTGCATGTTGTGAATTTGGTTCCTTTTTAATAAAAGGTTATTAAAAAGGTTATGTATGTATTGAACGAAATTCCAATTAACAACTTTCAGGGCCAGACGAAGGTTGCCCTTTTTAATAAAAAATTAGTGCATGGACCTAGTTAGATTCAAATAAGTAATTATATAAATCAAGGAAATTCATACAAAAGTACCATATGCTTTAAAACATGTTATTTGGTGGTGTTCAAAATCATGTTATTGAAATGTCATACGCTTTAAAACATGTGATGTTCAAAATCATGTTATTGAAATGTCATCCTCTTGTGGCTTGTAAAATCTCTTTTATTGACAAGTGTGTGTAAAATGCATCACAAAAAAAACATATTATTTTGGTGGTGCCAAAACCATATATCCTTAAATGATAGTATTTTCTTATGAACTTAAATATGCTATTAAATATGGTATAATGTAATAAACTAAAATAAAAAACATACATGTGGCCATTTGTAACAGAATTTAAAGCACTTGTTGGTTGTATAATATACACGCAAAAAGGTTTGTTTGGTTGTATAACATATCACACAAAAAAGTAATTACATTTGGCTAATTAATTCATTTTTAATAAAAGGTTCATGCATGTTTGATCTTGTAACCATGGGGGACAATTCACCATTCTCGACCCATGCATGATGTGAATTCAATTTTTAAAAACGATGATGCAGAAATTGAGTTAAATAAATAATTAGTGTATGACATCAAAAGTTACAAATTTAATTCTTTTTATTAGGTTAAGAATAACAATTGAGTTAAAGAATTTATTAATATTTCAAATAATTAAGCCCACCAATCGTTAGCAAGTTGGATTCTTTTTAATAAAAGGTAGTGCATGACCTTATTAGGGCTATGCACCATCCTCGGCAATTCCAAAACAAATTTTTAAGTTCTAATAACAAGCACTAAAAAACATGTATGGTTCCTCACTTATATTGTTGAGAAAAATACATTGTGTTTGTCAAGAACCACCTAAGTTTATGCTAAACTAACTTAAGTTGGCCTAACAAAGTTTGAACTCACAATCTCATAAGAGGATGGTATATGACCCATAAGGTGCGAGTTTGAATCTTGTTATGGGACATGCCTCATTCACACCTTTTAAAAGGTGGTGCATAGCCTAATGAAGATTCGAACTCACACTTTATGGGTTCACCCATAATGGTGTATGGCCCCATAAGGTGTAAGTTCAATCTCTTTTTGATAAAAGTTTAATGTATGTCCTAACAAGGTTCTAATTCACATCCTTCTAAGGCCCATGCACCATCCTCGATGTTGAGGATGGTGCATGGTGTTAGAGTTTTAATCCGGAGGGCTAACAAGTGGTAACACGTGGCTGCCAAGTGGCCTTTCAGTATTTATTCTATGTGTGAGCAAGGCTAAGTCTTTCAAGATGACTCTAAAGTCTGACTCAGATGCCTAATTAAATAGAAGACTCCATAAGTCCTCTAGAATGACCATCCCTTGAACGTTAGAGGATATCTTGAGTAGACTTTAGGATCCTATCCTAGTAGACCCAAACAAGTTCATGTCCTAACCCACAAAGGAGATGTGTCTCACACATGCCCCCGTGACAGAGCTAAGGTATCGTCACTTACCCATTAAAGAATCACCCTTATCGAGGAGTACAACCCTTTAGGCAATAAGGGGTACCCTGAACCACCACTAACCCTAAGGGTTTGAGTGGTCAGTTATACCCTAAACCTAGGGCTAGTACTTAGTGAGGACACGAATGTGTGCCATAGGCAGACATGAGTGTTTTGCTAAGCAAACTCCTAAGGTTAGGTTTGGATAACCCTAAGTGCATGACTTGCGAGTGTTTCACAAAAGGGCTCATGTTAATAAGTTTAGGTTGTTCAACCCTTTGCCCTAGCCAGGTTTGCTTTGACCTAACCTCCCTTGAGTGGATGCCCAAGGTTTAACACCCTAGTGTGAGCACAAGCATGCCTATTTGCTAGATTATCTAACCCCTTGGCGACAAACCCATGACACGACCCCAAAGGACGTGCCTCGAGCGTTATATCATGTGACGTCTAGCCCAGTGTCACATTCCATGTGACACTGCCTTCCACGATGTGGGCTATCATGCCATAGCCCTTAAATTCAAGAGTTGCACCACGTGCCACAAACGTGGCTCTTAAATGCCAACTCTAGAACCCCTTAGTGAACCCTTAGGAATGGGTAATTTGAACTTGTCAAATAAGATCCCACGCCCACAGTTGAACAAGAACACAAATGTGCCTTGCTTAGCCATGAGTGCTATACCTAGCTTGAGTGGAGGAGGAGGTTAAAGACAAGCCTCAACCTCTGCCTCTTGGAATGTGCATTCCGACAAACTTTTCAGGCATGGATTCACCAATGTTAAAGGTGAGCTACTCCGAAGGTGGACGTACCCCTGTCATCTGGAAGTTAAGGCGGCACAACATAGGGTTGTGTACTTTAATGACACAAGTTGAAGCTTATGCCTGCAAAAGAGCAACGAACTTAGTCATGAACCCAGGAGCTCTCCTACTCATACTCTACCTTATTTATGTGATGAGCCCCCCGCCCCGCCCGCCCCACCCCTGCCCCTTCTTTTATGTGTAAATGGGCTGGCATGAAATTTCAGCCCTTTAGATAAATTAACAGTATGAGCCTATAACTCACCCTTACTTCTACCTACCCAAGGGGATGGGGGTTTTAGGTCCACTGTCTTAGCCACACCAAAATGTCCTGTAGCCCGGGTATCATAACAATCCTATACCACACGAGTCCTACCCAGACTCCGAGTCCAAGGACCCATGGCTTGCACATGGACCCGGGACTCCATGTCCTTGGCTGCCCAGGGTTAGGGCAACCCTAGGGTTAGGTCAACCCTAGGGGTGTTCCTACTTAACATGTTTAACTCATTTACATTAACTAATCAACCTAATTGGGATGTTAAAATTGGGGGTGGGTTTTTTAGAAGGTAAGTTCTAGCTTTGCTTAGAGTTTCTTGTAAATACCTAATGATACCCCCGAACCATCACCAGATACCCAAGTGCACTAAGCATGCATGTTTCCTACTACATCTAAGGCCCATCAACATAGTACAGTAGGTAATAACAATTAACGTTCAAAATAAAAAGTCGAGTCATAGTAAAAAACTATGACACATGGCTCATAATGTGCAAATTTGATTTCTTTTTTAATAAAAAGTTAATGCATAACGTTAAAAAAGTTGCAAGTTCAATTCTATTTTATAAAAAAGTTAATGTATGTGCATAAAGAAGTTTGAACTCGCATCTTATAAGACCATGCATCATCCTCTACTTATTTGCATGTGAGTCGTACATGAACTCATTGAGGATGGATTGTGGCTTCATAAGGTACGAGTTTGATTTCTTTTTAATAAGAGATGATGCATGGCCTAAGGAGTTTTGAAGTTGCAACCTTGTTCTAATTTCTTTTTATTAAAAAGTTAATGCATGACCCAACGAAGTTCAAACTCACAATCTCTTAGGGGCCATGCATCATCATGCCACCAAGGATGGTGCGTGACCTCATAAGGTGTGAGTTTGATCCTTTATTAGCAAAAGGTTCATGCATGGCCCCAATGAAACTCAAACTCGCAACCTTCTAGAGCCATACAAGTAAGAATGGGTAAAAGATAAAATTAAATTAAATACATTTACACCTAACATTGGTCGACTGGTTTCATTAAGATGATAAAGGGTTTTACATGAATACATATGTGGGACTCAAATTTTGATTTTGAATCAAAAGTAATATAAAACATAACTTATTTGTTTTTATTCTTGTCAAATAAATTTTATATAAGCATTCTCTTTTGTTTTTCTTAGAAAACAAATATATTGGTGTGCAATTTTGATTCATAATACGAAATATCTTTGTCATTGTTACTTAACTATGTAATTGATATTTCTATGTATATATCCTCACTATTATTTAATTATGTAATGGATATTTCTATGTAATATACATGTCCTCAATGCTGAAAATTACACCCTCAGTGCCAAGGACAACATTGTGTACATATGTCATAAATTTCACTTGTCAATATAGAAATTTTATTAAAAATGTAAGGAACTATACAAACACATGTATGGACGTGTTAATGTGGTTGTACGGATGATGATGTGTAGTGCACATCAAGCACATTAGATGCTCTTAGGTACCTATAAGGAAATTCAAAGATAGTATAGATTTAAAACAAAGTAATTTTTTTTTATTAAACATGATAACTGTTGAGATTAAAAACCAGGTTAACTCAAGTCAAGTCTAGTCAATGAGTTAATCAACATTCAATATTGGTGAACCTATGGAAAACTCTTATAATCAAAATGCTAGTCAATGCTTGGTCAATAATTAATTAATCATGATCAATATATGATAAGTATTGGTCAACCAACTTAAAATCAATGAGAATCAAAATAAAAAATTATATAAGTATGGAAAATAAAGTTTCATAGTAAAGCTCGTGATGAATCTTGCATCACAAAGTTCATGACAAATTCCATAAATTTTAAAAAGCAAACTCTTATTTAATGACAAATCTTAGGAAGTTCATGATGAACCTAATAAACCCAAATTGATTTTTAATTCAAATTTTAAACTAGCCAATGATCCATGCTATTTTGATTTACTCAACTAATGCAATTCCTCCCCATAACCATAGTCCTATTCATTATGATAAAAAGGTATTGACACTTCTCTTTCTCATGTCATACATCATTATTAGCTTACTATTTGTTGTTGAAAGGTCTAAGGTTGTGCTGGAAGGTTTGAAGTTTATTCAAGAGGCAAATTACATATAACAAGCACTTCCAAGTTTTGCTCTAGCCTTATTCCCTAGCCACCTACCTACATCTAGTACTTCACCAAAATTTCCTACATCTAATTTTGCGTTAGCATCCACATTAATGTCTATGTTGATATCCACATCACACCCATGTCAACATCCACATCCTCATCCATATCAGCAACCACGTCCATGACCACATTAATTGTCATAGTTTTTATTATAACTTTAGATGTTGACTATTGTTACTTATTGAACTATGTTGATAAGCCCTAGGTGTAGAAGAAATAGGCATGCTTAATGCACTTGGGCATCTAGTGATGGTTCGGTAAGGTGTTATTAAGTATTTACAAGAAATTTAGCACTTCCATTTAGAAAACTCTTACCTTGGTTTTTCGTGTCCCAATTAGGTTTTTTGGGTGGTTCTAGTAAGTCAACATGTTTAGGGTTGACCTAAACCCCTCATGTTAGGGTTTAGGGGTCAATGGGTAACTCACCAAGTATATTCCCTTTGGGAATAAGATTTTGTGCTAGCCCACTTATGTAAACAGGAAAATAGGGAGGGGGGGCTTTGTCACATATATCAAGTAGTACATATAGGAGAGTTCATGGCTCTAGCTTATGTAGTTAAGGCACAACCCTTTGTTGTGCCGCCCTAACTTCCAAACAATAAAGGTATGTCCCACCTTCAAGTTAACCTACCCTTAACCTTGACGAATCCATACTTAGGAGGTCTTGTCAAACTGCACATTCCAAGAGGCAGAGGTCGAGGCTTGCCTCCAGCTTCCTCCTCCACGTCAAGCTAGGTGTAACACTCATGGCCAAGCAAGGCACATCTGTGTCCTTATTTAATTGTGGGTGTGGGGTCTTGTTTGACAGATCACGTTACCCACTTCCTGAGGGTTCACTTAGAGGTTCTAAAGTTGGCATTTAAGAGCTACATTTGTGGCACTTGGTACAACTCTTGAATCTAAGGGGCTATGGCATGATAGCTCACATCGTGGAAGGTAATGTTACATGAAGATGTGACACTGGGCTAGACGTCACACAATACAATGCCTGAGGCACGCTCTTTGGGTTGTGTCATGGGTTTGTCACCAAGGGGTTGGATACTTTAACAAATAGGAATGCTTGTGCTCGCACTAGGATGCTAAGCCTTGAGCATCAGCTCAAGGAAGGTTAGGTTTTATAATTAGGTGTGCTTTGGCACACTTGGCTATAAGGTGTTCTCCTTAGGATTTAAGGGTTGAACAACCTAAGCTCATTATCAAGAGCCTTTTCATGAAGCACTCTTAAAGTCATGTACTTAGGGTTATCCAAACCTAGCCTTGAGGAGTTTGCTTAGCAGAACACTCATGTTCACTTATGGCGCACACTCGTGTCCTCACTAAGTACTAGCCCTAGGTCTAGGGTATAACTTGGCCACTCAAACCCTCAAGGTTTAGGGTTTAGGGTTAGGGTCTAGGGTCTAGGGTCTAGGGTATAACTTGGCCACTCAACCCTCAAGGGTTAGTCATGGTTCAGGGTACCCCTTATTGCTCTAAAGGAGTTGTACACCTGTATGAGGGTGGTTCCTAAAAGGGTAAGTGATGATGCCTTAGCTTTGTCACAGGGGTATGTATAAGGCACATCTCTTTCATGAGGTTAGGACATGAGCATGTCCAGGTATATTGAAAAAAGATTCTAAAGTATATCCTCTAAGGTTCAGGGGATACTCAATTTAGGGGACTTAGAATAAATTAAGCATTTGAGTTAGACTCTTGGAGTCACCTTGGGGACTTAGTGTTGCTCACATAAGGTGATGACGCTAGATGGCCACTTAGCAACCACGTGTTGACCCTTCGGGTTAAAACTCTAACATTAACCTCCACGTCTTCATCCTTGGTTTCCTTTATATCAGCCTCCACTCCCGCATGCATGCCTTTGTCACATCCTAGCAACCTCTCCTACTATCAGCCACCCAGGTGGATTCTATCTCCATCTTACTTGACTCTACTATTGCTTCCATAGACGCTCCATCAAGTCATGCTTGTTCAAGTCACCCCTTTCCCGCATCACTTCATGATGTGTTGATACCCCAGAGACAAGCGTCGTCCATAAGAAAGACATTGTATGATGAATTGACCACTGCTGCTTCTTGAACACTCATGCATTGCATCCATACCATATCGACCACATTATGCATCCTCATACAAATACTACCCAAACCCCTGCCGACTTAGAGACATGGCATGCGTGTTCTCCCAGAAACACCACTTCCCAGCTCACCAAGGCATCAACTCTATTCAAATGCTTCACCATTTGCATGACATCTCTCGCACACACGCACTCCCAAAAACAATGCCTCTCCGATTCTAGGATCCTACACACTTCGCATCCTAAAATGGCAGTCCTCACACATTCCCATGCATTGCTAAGCTGTTTTACAATAGTAGCCACATCATCTAAGGTTGTGTACTAATGCTCTCAGACCCACAATAGTGTCTTCTTTAAATCATCTATGTTAGAGTTTTACATGGTGCCACATGTGTGGCTCACCAAATGCCAATATGGGATCCCTCACTATGCAACATGTAATATACAGTATACTTGTTAAGAACTCATCAACATAGAATCATAGTCACAGTAGACCAAAATCGTGGACAATGGTCACCTTGTGAGTCAGGATGCATGTCTTACTTAGTTGTGAGTGTCGTTCCTAGTTTGATGTGGATGAGATGGCCAAAATAAGGCTTTAACCATTAAAGTTATAAAATGTTCAAACAAGGCTTTTTAAATGTGTAGATGGGTTATTAGACAAAAGGAATTGGCTAATTTCTTATATTTTATGTACCCATGTGCAATGGTACATATTCACTAATGATAAAGGGTAGGCTAAAACGTACCCGTACAATTTGAAAATTTGGGTAGCATAAAAGCTATGCTTTAATGACACAATGCTGGTTAGGAGAAAATAGAACCTTCTTGAATCACCTAGTATTCTCATCCACACTACCACCATCCTCACCCCACCCCTTTGTATTAATGAGTTTAAACTAATGGCCTAACCTACCCTATAAAACACATTAAACTCACCCAACATAATTACAAACTTAAATTCAAAGGGGGAGAGTTTCTGGAAGATAACTTCTACCTTTATTTAAAGTTTCTTGAGTTATTTAACGACTAATGACTAAATTATCATTAAAGACCCAAGTGCACTAAGTAGAGTTGTTTTTCATTACATTCAAAGGTTCGATAAGGAATTTAATATATAAGTAACCTTTGATAAGGAATTTAATATATAAGTATCTTTTTGTCGGTATCTCAGTTTCTATTCTCATGTGCCGTTCCCAGGTTGCAAACCCGCTCGCAGATCACTTCCATCCAACACGTTCAACGATTGCAATATGCGACGCATTTATCATAATCATTCATCTCATTATGTGATAAGGGGCGGGCACCCCGTTGCACTATGGGGCTCATTCCTTAGTGCAAATGATAGTTTTAGCATGGTTGGGGGTCGACCGCAGAGAAGAAGAAGAAGAAGAAGAACCTCTAATAACCACCGGTGTTGTATCCCATGGGGAGGCGGCATCGGGGAGGGAACAATGAACCTTTAAAATAAAACATAGAGTCATAATAAAAATTATAACAATTTTCATCCTTAAATATGTTTTCGCATGTAGTTGCACATCCTTTAAAATTTTTCTTCACAATCTTTTAATAAATTTGTAATTTAATGCAATTATCCTTCACAATTATTTTGCGCTCGTTTGACCCATTTAAAAAAGCATGCATGTTAAAGAGTTGATCCACCTTTGATTTATTATTGAGCTTACCTATTATTTTCTCCAACTTACGAATGCTCCTTTACCTATCTAGGATATTACCAGATTCAAAACCTATTTCAGTTATGTAAACTCATGTATAACACCAAGTCAATCCATCCATTCAAACCTCAATCAACTTAAATATAAAATAGCATAAGTAATGGTTTTTATAATGGTGAAGCAATTGGGCAACAACGATGACATTAATAATGTACATATTAAAAATTTTCATTATTGTCCTCATGTGCCTTGTCCCCATGCAACAACATTCGACATGCAAACACAACCATTGAAATGTCCTTAGTCTCCCACCCTCAATTGTTTACCCCCCAAGCAGCTTCTTCTTAACCAATTGAATAGTTACATCCACCTTGTCTTACAACTTGATACATTTCAAATAAACATCATACCCAAAGAAGACATCCATATTACAACACTTGTTCCAAACTAATTGCATTAGTTCCTTTGCTAATTAACATATCATTTTTCCCTATTAAACATATTGAGCTCATTCCACTACTCAAATGCTTCACTTGTGGACTTGTATCCTCCTCATATGAAGTGGCCAACTTTCTCATGGTCTTGTCCATCCCAAGAACAACACTAAAAAAGTACTTTATTGTAGGCATGTACTTGAGTGTTCTTTTAAACTTTGCAAAATTGAGAGAGTTGAGTTGAGTAGCTTTGTTTACACATAATAACAAAAACTTCTTGCTTTCTTTTAGCATCAAGTGTAAAATCTCTCCATACACTTTTGTACATATGATATAGTTTTTGCATCATTTTTCTTCTCATACATGAAGGTGCAATTATGAGGGTTTGGATCTCCTTCATGTACCCCAATTACAACTTGATTACTATTTATTTGAGACTAGATTCATGTTTGACAATCCTTGGCCCATTTGTTAAATGCCTACTCATCTCCATCATCCACAATGTCTACAAGTTCCTTGGTGCAATGAGGGAAGCCAATTTGCTTCTCCTTGGGGCAAAACCTTAAAGTAGGATATGTACGACCCATACATATCCTCTCTCCAAAGCCTGCATATGAGTCATGACTTGTTCCAACCGTTATTCTATACTATACTAAAGGTGCTATAGGAAAGTATTTTTGAATTGGATTTCAAAAAGTTACATTTTTTTTAGGCACTCTCCTACAAGCTTGAGCACATCTTCCTATCTAATATATGGTATTTCAAGCTTCCTTAGTTGCATCCATGTTTAACTTGTGATATGTTGTTGCCTTTGGCAAGGCTAAAAGGATTGCTAATGGTTAAAAAAACCTAATGATAATACCACACATCTTGCATTTCAATAATGATATTAAAAAGAATGGCAAGTCACTAATGTAACTTGAAGCCACAGTCTATTGTATCTCACCCTTGATTCCCATATAATATAAAAGCAATGTTCAGATAATTATAGAACTTGTTAGGTGCATCACTAACAAACAAACAAAGATTGTCACATCTTCTTCACATATAGAAAATGCATCCAAATTTTACTTGTTGCCCATTCCTACCCTAATTAAATAAAATAATGGCCTAAACATTTGTAGCCAATAATACACTTAATAAAATATGTGTAGTCTGAGGACATTCAATGTTGGTCCTCATTTAAATAACATAGATTTTATATTTTGCATGAGTTAATTTTGAATATACTTACATAAATAGATATTATAAGCAATGAAGGATGTAAAAACATATAATATTATTAATTGAAAGTTAAAAAAGATGACTGTTTTTATACTAATACTTAAAGAATGATTATGGATTAGAGAAGTGTTTTGAATATTTAGATTATTGAAAATCATATAAACTTCAAGTTAATGTGCATCTTTATGATCTTCTAACTGATGATAAAGATGCTAAAATGTGTTAATTAATGATAAAAATAACATGATTATTTTATAATTTTTCACAATTAATTATTGAGATGAGAAAACATTTGTTTCAGAAAAGACCTTTGAATGTTATAATTAAAATGGGAATGATACATGAAAATGAGAATATAAAAAAATCTTTAATTAATACTTATGTATTAATTATTAATATTTTAACATATATTTTAAAGAATATTCTTTTGTAAAGTATATATTATTCTAAAAATTATTTTTTATATTAAAAAATGTTAATTAAATAATTAAAATTGCTAATTATTAAGAAAATGGGACTATATACATTTCCATTTTAGTTACAACGTTTGTCTTAATGAAGCATGGTAGTTTGTATTATAACTACATGATGATTAAAATGTCATGTTAATAAATCAAATTTGTCTAGTGTAACCTATTTTTTAAAAAGAGAGGACTATTAAGATTATTATAATTCATCTCCTTTAATTAAAACAAGGATTTATTACTTAACCAAGAGGGAAAAATTCATATATATCCCTGAAATTTATCATATTTACATACATATCTTTTGAAATTTTAATTACATATATACCCATGAAACTTCAATTTAAATCTTTATACACTTTAAAATTAAAATAAAATATATTTTAAGAAAATAAAATACCATTTTTGACTAATTTATATTTTATTATTAATTTTGAAATGCAATCAATTAAAAATAATATATTGCAATATAATATAATCATTTTGAATATTATGTTATTAACATTTGTTATTATGACATTTTCAACATTTAATAATTATATTAAACTTTATTTTATTTCATTCTAAATATGTTAGAAGTTAATTACATACTTTCATTAATTATTATAATTTAAAAACTCAAATACAAAAATTAAAGTTTTTCAAATGTATAAATGTAAATTTAAAACTTTCACTAAGATATGTATATAAATTTCAAATTTCTAGGGGTATATGTCATAGTTTTTACTATGACTCGACTCTTTACTTTGGACGTTGACTGTTGTTACCTACTGTACTATGTTGATAAGCCCTAGGTGTAGAAGAAACAGGCCCGCTTAGTGCACTTGGATATCTAGTGATGGTCCGGCCGGGTGTCATTAGGTATTTGCAAGAAACTCTGGGCGAAGCTAGCACTTCCATCTAGAAAACTCTTACCTTGGTTTTCCGTGTCCCGGTTGGATTAATGGCTAGTTCTGGTGAGTTCGGCATGTCGGATATGCTTAGAAATACCCCCAGGTTTGACAGGTTAGGGTTTAGGGGTCGATGGATAACTCACCAAGTATGTTCCCTCTGGGAATGAGATTTCAGTGCTAGCCCACTTATGTAAACAGGAAAACAGGGGGGGGGCCTCTGTCACATAAATAAGGTAGTATATAGGAGTGAGGGTTCCTGGGTTCATGACTGAGCTCGTTACTCTTCTCCCGGTGCAAGCTCTAGCTTGTGTCGTCAAGGCACAACCCTCTGTTGTGCCGCCCTAACTTCCAGATGCCAGGGGTACGTCCCACCTTCGGGGTAGCTTACCCTTAACGTTGGCGAATCCATGCCTGGGAGGTCTTGTCGGAATGCACGTTCCAAGAGGCAGAGGTTGAGGCTTGTCTCCAGCCTCCTCCTCCACGTCAAGCTAGGTGTAGCACTCACGGCCAAGCAAGGCACATCCGTGTCCTTGTCCAACTGTGGGTGGGATCTTGTTTGACAGGTTCATTACCGTTCCTGAGGGTTCATTGAGGGGTTCTAGAGTTGGCATTTAGGAGCCACGTTTGTGGACTTGGTGCAACTCTTGAATCTAAGGGCTATGGCATGATAGCCCACATCGGGGAAGGCAGTGTCACATGGAGATGTGACACTGGGCTAAACGTCACATGGTACAACGCCTGAGGCACGCCCTTTGGGGTTATGTCATGGGCTTGTCGCCAAGGGGTTGGATACTCTAGCAAACAGATGCTTGTGCTTGCACTAGGGTGCTAAGCCTTGGGCATCCGCTCAAGGGAGGTTAGGTCTCATAACTAGGTGTGCTTTGGCACACTTGGCTAGGGGAGTGTTCTCCTTGGAATCAGGGTTGAACAACCTAAGTCATTAGCAGAAGCCCTTTCGTAGGCACTCGCAAGGTCATGTGCTTAGGGTTATCCCAAACCTAGCCTTAGGGAGTTTGCTTAGCAGAACACTCGTGTCCGCCTACGGCGCACACTCGTGTCCTCACTAAGTACTAGCCCTAGGTCTAGGGTATAACTTGGCCACTCAAACCCTTAGGGGTTAGTCGTGGTTCAGGGTACCCCTTGTCGCCCTAAAGGGGTTGTACTCCCGGATGAGGGTGATTCCTCAAGGGGTAAGTGACGATGCCTTAGCTCTGTCAGGGGTATGTGTGGAACACACGTCTCCTTGATGGGGGTTAGGGCATGAGCCTGTCTAGGTCTTCTAGGGCAAGACCCTAAGTCAACTAGGGTTATCCCTCAAGGGTTTTGGGGGCAGACACTCTAGGGAGACTTAGGCTAAACCCTAAGTCAACTAGGGTTATCCCTCAAGGGTTCTGGGGGCAGACATTCTAGGGAGACTTAGGCTAAACCCTAAGTCTCTGTCCACTTGGGCATTAGAGTCTAACCCTAGGGGTCGTTGGGGTTGTTCTGGGAAACTTAGCGTTGCTCACACAGGGTGATGACGCCAATGGCCACTGGCAGCCACGTGTTGCCACGTGTTGGCCCTTTGGGTTAAAACTCTGACAATTGGTATCGGAGCCTATTCTCTACGGTCAGTAGGACTACCTAAAGTGTAGTGTATTTTAGGGTTTAGTTAGTTCTAAATTCTTGAAGTACTCTATCACTTTCGGCTAATGTCTGAATTCTGCGTGGAGAGTTGGTCCTGAGATCTATAACTCTTCAAAGAACATCTACTTAATAAGTGGGTGTGGGTTATGGACTCCAATGTCGAAGGTAGCACTCGGAAGGCAACTTCCAAGTTGCATGCCAGTTACGTTTTCTAGGTTATTACCTTATGGTTGTCCAGGTTACTTTACCATTTACTTCCACAAGACAAGGCATGTTAGTTTGTTCTGGCTTACAAACTAAGTCTTGTGAGTGGGCTTGTGATATCCTATTCTACACATTATTGAAAATTTTTCTTTTTCTTTAAGGTGTTTGAATTTGGGATAACACATGATTTGAGAAGTGCATGTCCATTGAGTTTTGGCTTAGGTCAAGATTCAATATCGTTCCAGCAATAGTGTTCAAACGGGGAAAGACTTATGTTCAAAGTGCATCTTTGACTTCGGGAGAAGGGGCATATTCAAACATAAGAATGAACACTACATTTTGACATAAAGTGTAAAATAAGCTCTTATTATAGTGCATGTTTCGAGAGTGTAACTCTAGAAGCAGACTATGGTGATGAACTTATAATACAATGGAATGTCAAATATTAACATATGATAATATGTTAAGCAATGGTTTGAAGATCCAATGTAATCAAAGTATTGTCTGATGTTCGCAATATTTTGATGACGCTAGCTGCAAGTAACATTAGGTGAATAGTTTACTAAGTTCAAGTCACCTAATTTGAACAGTACAACTTGAAACCTTAGTTAGTTGTAAGCGCGCACTCTGTATTCAAGTTAGCTAGCTCGACTAACTTGATTATGAAGTTGTCTCATAAGGATCATGAGAGAACTTGGATAATAGCTAGAGATTTCGTTATCTTACAATATGTTTTGGGATAGATGGCATGATCTATCAGAAAGAGAAATGTTGGAAACATACGTTTACATTTTCAGTTTACTGAGTAATGAAGGACTTGCATAGTGAAGGCGTTCGGCGCACACTTGCATTTTCATTATTAACTCTTTAATCTTGAAATTTGTAACGTTGTTTGCAATGTGGGGATAAGCTCTTGAACAAGGGTGATTCCTTGGTTAAGAAGAGCATGATTTGGGATTCTCCTTTGCTTATTAAAGTAAGGAAACTTGCTAAGTTTGATAACTTATGTTGAGAATACAATGAGTAATAACAGTCGGATACATTTTGGAGGTTTAAGTGCATGTACCTCCTCAGAGAGTGTTCGATGAGAATTGAAAGTTGATATTGATTTTCAATATCAATTTCATTTTAGAGTCGAATACGATTATTCAAAAGACGGTTTCTTGACTCTGCATCATGGTCGCAAATGTGGGCACTTAAAGAACAAATAAAGTATGTATCTTCAATCTTTCGGAATATTGAAAAATAGAACTATTCTTGACTCAAGTATTCCTTGGGTTAGTTGTTAGTTCTATCTCAAGGTTTGATGGTGTTCCTTGAGTTGGTTCAATAGTAAATATTGTGTAGCGGGATTAGCTCAAGAAGATGGTGTCCCTTCTTGATGATTGTAGTTCAAGGTTCGTCCAATATCCGGTTCGAGAATATGAGGTTTCCTATCACCTCATCTGTTGAGATATTTATATTTAAACTTTGGCAGAATTTGTGACAATCTTTTCAAGATTGATTATAAATGACTTGTCAAAGTATGTATGATATCTCTTCAATATTGAGTTTGGAGCGCTCAATATCAAACTTGGTTATGATCACATGAGGTGGCCGTAATCATATAATATAAAGACTCAAGTGGATTTGAGTCTGACACTTTGGTAAGGCACTACCTTAGTGTTATAACTTGAAACGTGTTTTCAAGTTAGTTGAGAAATGAGACATTTCTCAATACATTGCTTGAGGGGCAATGTGATACTTTCTGGATTGCTAGGTGTCTAGAGTGAATAATGTATCTTAGTTCAATGTACTGAACTAGATATTTTATTCATGTTTGGGGAGATCTATTGAATTATAAGGTATGACTAAAACATGAAGTTGATCTAACACTTCAGTGTTATGATAACATTTATGTGGAGGTTTATATCTTACTAAATCAATTAGATGAACCAGACACTAGTTCATGATTCCTCTTAGTCTCTGAACAAAGTTCCTCGAAATACTGTCATCGTAACATTATATTTCCGTCTCAAAATTGAAGTTCGGTTCATGTAAACTAAGACCATATCTATAATGTAGTTGTAGCATTTCGATAAATTGATATGATTGTAAGTTTATATCCACTAGTATAACAACTAGTTGATAAGCTTAGGATTTGAACGTTAAAACGATCATTATCCATTCGAGAGTATCAATATCGAAATTGACTATTTATAGAATAAGGATTAGTTTTAAAAGATGTTTATCAAAAACACTAGTTGCTTCAATTAGTGAAATGCTATACTTCGGTATAGTGTTGAAAAACATTTACGAAATAAGTTTAAGAGTTGGAAATAAATATAATGTTACGGAGGCGTACAGTATTACGAGTTCAGGGAGACTCTTATCGTGAAAACTAAGTTTTAAAATTCCGTATTTTGAACTTAGTACGATAAGGAGTTAGGAATTATTGAATGGCACCTAGTATGTTGTGCTCTTTGGAAATGAGTACAAATGAGGGTACTAATTAAGAAAAGATTGTTGATTGAGGCATTAGAGATGGGTTGAATTTCCTGGTTTCCACATTGGTTTATAAGAAAGGTATGTTAGCTTATCTGGTCCCTGAACTGGTCGGTGTTATGAAAGAGTACAAAGTTGATTGTGAAAGATGAATGGTAGTGCTATCACACTTGGTTGCAAATTTGACTGAATTTGATTCCTATCGGGAATAAATTTATGTTAATAACACACCAAGTGGATGGCAGTTGGCAAGACCTTGTTGTATACATGTGTACAGCCATGCGCCTCTGTGATCGCCTCTGGCCAGATTGATATGTTTACAAAGAACAGGGTTTTACGAATTGTACTCTTTATCGGAAAAGAGCTTGATTCCGATAAAAGTCTCATACTTAGTCTGGCGTAACTATATACTAACGAGAGATAGGTATAGTAGCAGACCCTTATGAAAAGGGGTAATGAGAACACCGAGGGATGCAGAGATGTAAGCTATAATATCGTAACATGTGGGACCATTGGAAAATCAAAGAAATGCGAAGGTGTTTGGTCAAGCATTTGAGAAGTGCTTGTTGTGCGTTAGATGACAGAGGTCGTCAACAGCGTTTAATATTAAGGAATAAAGCAAGTCTTTATTTCTTGTTAACCAAGGGGCCGGCAACAACACTAACTAGAGGCCTCCAATATAAATTCTAGTTAAGTAAAGAAATTAACCATTGTGTTGTGTGCGTCGGGTGACAGACTTTGCAGACGTGCAAAAGGTCTCCAAGTGACTTCATGTCGCAGGTGGTGCCTCCGGCAGCTAGGTTTACGACTTAGTGAACGACGGTTCTGAAGTACTTGGTTTCGCGTAATGCAAGGGGGGTAATAAAATTATGTGAACTTTTGGCTGACTCCGCATAGAGTGATATGTTAGTTTTGGTTATTTTTTCTAACATTATCTAGTCTTGGAGTTGGACGTCAACGAGGACGTTGACATTTTCAAAGGCGGGGAGTGTGTCATAGTTTTTACTATGAACCCTTTACTTTGGACGTTGACTGTTGTTACCTACTGTACTATGTTGATAAGCCCTAGGTGTAGAAGAAACAGGCCCGCTTAGTGCACTTGGATATCTAGTGATGGTCCGGCCGGGTGTCATTAGGTATTTGCAAAAACTCTGGGCGAAGCTAGCACTTCCATCTAGAAAACTCTTACCTTGGTTTTCCGTGTCCCGGTTGGATTAATGGCTAGTTGGTGAGTTCGGCATGTCGGATATGCTTAGAAATACCCCCAGGTTTGACAGGTTAGGGTTTAGGGTCGATGGATAACTCACCAAGTATGTTCCTCTGGGAATGAGATTTCAGTGCTAGCCCACTTATGTAAACAGGAAAACAGGGGGGGGGGCCTCTGTCACATAAATAAGGTAGTATATAGGAGTGAGGGTTCCTGGGTTCATGACTGAGCTCGTTACTCTTCTCCCGGTGCAAGCTCTAGCTTGTGTCGTCAAGGCACAACCCTCTGTTGTGCCGCCCTAACTTCCAGATGCCAGGGGTACGTCCCACCTTCGGGGTAGCTTACCCTTAACGTTGGCGAATCCATGCCTGGGAGGTCTTGTCGGAATGCACGTTCCAAGAGGCAGAGGTTGAGGCTTGTCTCCAGCCTCCTCCTCCACGTCAAGCTAGGTGTAGCACTCAGGCCAAGCAAGGCACATCCGTGTCCTTGTCCAACTGTGGGTGTGGGATCTTGTTTGACAGGTTACAGTACGTTCCTGAGGGTTCATTGAGGGGTTCTAGAGTTGGCATTTAGGAGCCACGTTTGTGGCACTTGGTGCAACTCTTGAATCTAAGGGCTATGGCATGATAGCCCACATCGGGAAGGCAGTGTCACATGGAGATGTGACACTGGGCTAAACGTCACATGGTACAACGCCTGAGGCACCCTTTGGGGTTATGTCATGGGCTTGTCGCCAAGGGGTTGGATACTCTAGCAAACAGGCATGCTTGTGCTTGCACTAGGGTGCTAAGCCTTGGGCATCCGCTCAAGGGAGGTTAGGTCTCATAACTAGGTGTGCTTTGGCACACTTGGCTAGGGGAGTGTTCTCCTTGGAATCAAGGGTTGAACAACCTAAGCTCATTAGCAGAGCCCTTTCGTAGGCACTCGCAAGGTCATGTGCTTAGGGTTATCCCAAACCTAGCCTTAGGGAGTTTGCTTAGCAGAACACTCGTGTCCGCCTACGGCGCACACTCGTGTCCTCACTAAGTACTAGCCCTAGGTCTAGGGTATAACTTGGCCACTCAAACCCTTAGGGGTTAGTCGTGGTTCAGGGTACCCCTTGTCGCCCTAAAGGGTTGTACTCCCGGATGAGGGTGATTCCTCAAGGGGTAAGTGACGATGCCTTAGCTCTGTCAGGGGTATGTGTGGAACACACGTCTCCTTGATGGGGGTTAGGGCATGAGCCTGTCTAGGTCTTCTAGGGCAAGACCCTAAGTCAACTAGGGTTATCCCTCAAGGGTTTTGGGGGCAGACACTCTAGGGAGACTTAGGCTAAACCCTAAGTCAACTAGGGTTATCCCTCAAGGGTTCTGGGGGCAGACATTCTAGGGAGACTTAGGCTAAACCCTAAGTCTCTGTCCACTTGGGCATTAGAGTCTAACCCTAGGGGTCGTTGGGGTTGTTCTGGGAAACTTAGCGTTGCTCACACAGGGTGATGACGCCAAATGGCCATCTGGCAGCCATGTGTTGCCATGTTTGGCCCTTTGGGTTAAAACTCTGACAGTATATCTGTAAATATGATAAATTTTAAGGATATATATGAAATTTTCCTTAAAAAATAAGGTTTGTGAGATCCATAAATACATATATATATATATATATATATATATATATATGGTGTATATACATGGTATTACCCTATTAGGTAATACACTAATTATATAGTATAGCATATGGACCATCCAATTGGGATTAAATTTGGTTCATCCATTCTTATATATAAGTAGGGGTCTAAACCCTAATTAATATACTATTCCTATATCTTGAGCACTCACATTGGTGGAAGTGAAGGACATTGCAATTTGTCCCTAAAGACAAAGATTTGTTGTAACTTTTCACTAGATCTAGTTTTTAACTATCAGATATATTCTTCCTTTTATGTTTTCCTTTGGATTCTCTTCTTTCACCATGCCATGCCATCATCGATCCAGGAGTGGTTCGTTCAAGGTTGCAAATGATGCGTCATTGGTATCATTCGGCAACATTGTTCTTGCAGTTGTGCTTTTCGGATCGAGTGTTTGGTGCTATGGGGCGTGATCATGTTGGTGTTGCGTCCATCTTTGGTGTATTGTTGTCGCCAATTTCTGTGGGACATGATTATATAATTGCTCTTATTCTTGGTGTCTTATCGTTTCCCATTGATGTGGAGTTGAATTGTGAGATCAATTAGAGTGTTATGAATGATGTGGTCCAGTTTTTGGAGGATGTGCAAGGATCAAGCTTGTGGAAAGATGATGTGTATGAGCTCAAGTGGATTCCTAATTGTGATGAGGAGTTTGAGTTCAAGTTCTTTAAGGATAATTATGCGGACGAGTTGAAGATCTCACGGAGTAAGCGTCACTCGGTAAATATGTCATTTGATTCTCTTTTTTTGCCTTTCCCTATTTCCCAACCTTTTCATATTTCTTAACCTTTCATGTTCCTAATATTTCTTTTTCATTTATAGTATTTCCTTCTCCTTGCATGTCAATCATTTGTGACTCTTATGATTCTAATTCTTAATCCAGTGTTGAGTTGAATAGAGTATTTTATATCCTTTTCATACTAATTTGGATGTTAAACATATACATGAAGTCGAGAATCTTATTTTTGTTTCGTTCGCAGAGTCTTTGATTGTTTCTAGGGATGAGAAATCCCTTATTTCAAGGGTTGAGTCACTTTTGCCAGAATTTTGGGTTGAGTGTATTTCCTGGTTATGGGTGCCATTGAGAGTCTTTGCCTTACTATTATTATTGAGAAGATTTTTTATTCCCTTTAGAAGTATGAACTTTTCCTATTGATTTTCTCATCTCAAGTGTTGAGCTATGTGTGAAGGAGGTTGAGGAGGTTGAGTCTCTTGCTTATCTTATGGTGGCCGAAGTACTTTATAATAGGATGTCTCGTATTATTCAACCTTTTTGCTTGGACAAATTTTGCCTTTCAATGTTTATTTATCCATTTTTTCTTCTTTTACAATGTTTTTCCTTAATTTTTCTAGCTTTTTCCTCTTTGTCTTGACACTTCAAACTTTTTTTCTTCAAAGGAGGGGGTAGAGGGGATAGACGAGAGTCCAGTCTTGATGATGGAGTGAGGACAAGTGGATATAGTAGTGGAGCGAGGACGAACAATATGGATTGTGGAGTGAGGACAAGCATAGTGAGTTTGAAAGGAACATCCAACCCTGATGTAGTGAGGCCGAGTGGATGTGTAGTAGAGTGAGGTCGAACATAGATGGCGAAATGAGGACAAGTGCAGCGAGTCCAAATGAAGCTGGTGTTTCAAAACTTAGGGATAAGAAGGATGTTGAGGATGAATGGAGTGAATCCATGTGTGGTGTTGGATGAGGACAAAGGTCATGAGTCCAAGTTAATATGGGTCTTAGATGTTGACCAAAAGGAAGACGCAGAGGCAGGTTGTATTAATTGTCATTAATGGTGGTCTTAGAGGATGATCAACATGCAAACTTAAAGGCAAGATATATTATTTGTTGTAATGACATTTTGTGAATTATAGTGGCTCTCGAAGTCCCTTGCTTTGGTTTGGAGTTATGGCTTCGAGGTTGGTTTGAATATCTTGCTATTGCATATGAAGTTGTAGCTGGTTCATCAATGTTACATAGTCATATGGGAGTTCTACTATGACTTTGGGTATTTATTGTGTCATGGTTATAGGTAACTATATTATATCACTAGGTGGTTTTTTGGGAGTTTCAGTTTCTTATGATGGTATTTGATAACTCAAATGGAACTCCAAATGTTTCACCAAATTTATGACATCAAGCTTTTCCTTCTCCCAAAGGAAGGATTATGTGAGATCCATGTGTATATACATAGTATTACCTTGCTAAGTAATGTACTAATTATATAATATAGCATATGGACTGTTTAATTGGGACTGAATTTGGTCCATCCATTATTCTATATAAGCAAGGGTATAAACCCTAATTAATATACCTATTCCCATACCCCGAGCACTCACATATTAATATATTTAAATTTTATAATTATTTCTAAATATACAATCTCAAACTTAAAAAGATAATGTATTTTTCTATTTTTCTTTCATAGTTTAATTTTAAATATATATATATATATATATATATATATATATATATATATATATATATATATATTACATATACATAGTACATTATAGTGTATTAAAATTACATTATTAATTTTAAAAATAAATTATAAATTATATTTAAATGTTTTAACCTTAAAATCAAATATAATCTCATTGTTGATTTAAATATTAAAATTAACAATATTATTATTATTGTGATGAATTTATTTTTGCTTCTAACTTATAATGGTTTTGTTTGTCTTATCTCCTATCATGTGCTTTTTTTTAACCACTCTACAATGATATATATAGTAATGTAATATTTAATTTATAAATCACCAATATTTAAGTTGTAGAATAATAATTTTTTTTTAAAATATGTAAATATTTTCTTATAAAAGAATTATCCTAAATCTACTAAAACAACTCAAGTTCAGATTTTCTTCTAATAACAATTTAATTTCCATTATTAAACACTCAGTTTATTCCATATTGCATATACAAGCAGCAGAACTTGCCAACCATGTAATGATTAGTTATATACACAATACGACTTGCACACACATTATACACACAAGTTCTGATGTGTGTAAAGCTTAACCGACATGTTTTAGAGACCAGGCAGGTCTCAAGTGCAATATTCAATAGTGGTTTCTAATACCGCATAAAGAAAATCATGTATTAAAAATATCATGTTAATAGTACATATACAGGATTCCACTATGTAAATAATGTACATACAGGATTCCACTATGTAATATAATTTCTACATTACTCCGTTTAAACATACATCCAAGCACTTTCCGAATATATGGATGTATATACAATGTTCTTATAAAATCGTTTATTTATAATCTGGGTGTGATCCACTCACGCATGTACATGTGTATTGTACACGCGCACACGCACACATTTTGTCTGAGTGTGTATGTCTCTTAAGTTACTAAATAACTAAAAACGAGCTCACACGCGTGGCCGTGAGTGCATTTATATTAAAAAATCACTAGAAACCGTTTGTTTTGCAAAAAGGAGAAATAATTCCTACATAATTCCGCAAGACTAACCAGTAGCGTTAAACCAAATACGCTCTCAAATTCCTGTACAAGTAACACAACTTTATTTAAGCATAATGGTATATGTGTTATAAAGTTCAGACTACTATTAAACTGTATATATGCCACACACACACACGCACATTTGGCATATAATATTGCGTGTTTCCCTGACTATGAGAAAACCTTTACACTTAAACGAGGAACAGCATGTACATGAGTCAGAAATGATAGCTCTCTCTCTCAGACACACGCACACACGCACGTGCATCTATATAAATCACAAACAGTCGCAAACACACATACCTGGTGCATTATTTCCATACTCTGCTGCTAAACGTCACGTAGCAATCTGATGGCTAGCCTCAAAACAGTGATAACCAAAACGTATAAGCCGGTAACTACACAAAACGAAGTATACCGTAGATAACCAAAACGTATATAAGAAGGCCCTATTAGTAGTCCCCTTTGTACTCAACCAAAGCTAAACTATATATATATATCCTTCAGTTACCATCCCATGCACTGGTTTGCCCACCACCATGGTAATTACCACCGGGACCCCGTATCTATCATAGCCACCACCATATCTATCACCACCCCCCCTACCGCCTCTCTTACGATAATCTCTACCCCAAACCTGGAACCCGTGCGAGGACCACGTCCGTATCCAGAATGTGCGGCGCAATTAGCTAACCACTCAGGGACCTGCTGATTAGCCTCCGTCATTAACTCCACCAATGGTCTCGCTAATCCCGAGTTCCTGTCTGTAAAGAATGCCGTGGCCATTCCTGAATTGCCTGCTCTGCCTGTACGGCCTATACGGTGTACGTAGTCGTCGATGTCCGGAGGAAGGTCGTAGTTGATGACATGCGCTACGTGGGGATGTCCAGTCCACGTGCCGCCACGTCTGTGGCTACCAGGACTGGCGTTGCGCCTGTCCTGAATGACCTCAGTGCGTGTTCACGCTCCTGTTGGATACAAAACAAGTTACATGCATATAAAAGAAAAATGACGAGAAGTGTAAGCTGCTCTCACCCGCGCACAAAGACAGATACACGTACCACTTGTGTCCGATCTCCATGAATGGTCGTTGCAGGAACACCCATTCTGATCAGCCAGTCTTCCAATGTCCGCCCCACGCTTTGTCTCCACGAAACCAAAATCAGTGGATGCTGCGAAAAAAAACAGTCATTGCACAGTCTTGACGCCGTACAATAGTGATAACCAACACATACCATTATTACTTTCAGTTTTATATATG
>PUQB01000366.1:0-20242 GCA_003024785.1 Selaginella tamariscina
CCCCCCCCCCCCCCCCCCCCCCCCCTCTCTCTCTCTCTCACACACACACACACACACATTGCTATCTAGGAGCTGTTCGCTCTCTCTCTCTCTCTCTCTCTCTCTCTCTCTCCTCTCTCTCTCTCTCTCTCTCTCTCACACACACACACACACACACACACACACACACACACACATATCTGGGAGCTGCTCTCTCTCTCTCACACACACACACACACATTGCATGTGCACACACATATATAAATATATTTATATATATCCTGTCTTCATCCTGCCTTCAATAGCAGCATTACAGATGTTAAAATGGAATAAAACACAATTGTAAATTTACTTTTTTCCGCTCAGGCACATTCCTTATTTTTAAATTTAAATATCTATTTATTTAAATTATTAAAGTCTAACAACTTAATAATCAGTTAAGTACCATCATAGTTCTTTTGTATGCATTATTAAAAGATTAAGAGAAAATATATAGAGATCTATGCATTTCTATCATCTTTTGATAATTATAGGATTTAAAAACCATGATTAAAGACAAAAATTAATGAAATTAAAAGATTTAAAACGTACCAAGTAATATCATTGGATCCTTTGAAGTAAGCAGTGGCAGGCACAATGCACACAAGGAATGCTAGAAGAAGAATGGAGGTAGCCATGTCGAAGAAATAATAACAAAATAGAAGACAACGCTCATTTAAATATAGAACCAATATGCGCATATGCTCTGGATATTCTTATGGTTTTTACCTCATTAAATATCTTTGATTGAAAACCACGAGAAACTCGTGTTAAAGTCCACGTATATCTCTATATATATACACACACTATAACAGAGCATATATATCTATATAACTTTTTATTAAAATAATTCTTATTATATAATGTTTTGTGTAAGACATTATATAAAAATAACATAAGTACTATATTGTTGAACGACGCATGGGAACATACACACACATATTAAGTAATTTGAATTTAGGGTTTACGAGGGAAGACCCCTAAAACAGGGGATGTTCTTGGTTCAACGCTTGCTTCAAGGGTTCATGTGTTCGGGGAGCAGTACTGATTTCAAGGAGGCGCTACACAAGAATTAGTGTTCTTCATGAGAAATCCGGTGAGGCCGAGAATAAGAAGCAGATTGCCACACACTAGGTAATGGAGGTTTTTGACAGATTGCACTGTTGGACATGCCCTTGAGGTGAGTATTACATTAATTAAAATATTTAATAGAGAGTATATATGTCGCTGATATACATAGAGAGTATATATGTCTATGTGTCTTCTGAACATATGACAAAAATACAACAAGTACTGAAATGTCCGTGCATCTGTATACGTTGTATATACACAGCATATACACAGATAGATATATTACTCACCACTCCTTGACACTATTATACATATAAATGTGTGTGCGTGTTTCTTTGTTATAACAATATACAAGGCTGCAAGTGGGATAAAATGTACAATTATGATAATATAAGAAATGGAATATTATATATTATAAATCTATATAGATGACATATTAAATTTACGTGACTGTAATCGTATTAAGTTACAAGTAAAATTGAACAAGCTGCTTTATTGTAGCTTGGCATTGACAAAATGTATATATGTATATAATAGAGACATGTACTCATATAGTAAATTCTCTCTCTCTCTCTCTCTCTCTCTCTCATATAGACACACACGCACACGCACGCACGCATGCACACTCACACAACTGCACGAACATGCGGTTTTGATTGTTTACTTTCATATACAGATAATACGAGCATGTGGGATTTGACTTTGATCCAGGGGCACTTGCATTGGCAACAGAGAGACTAGAGCCTGTTGCATATAAAAACAGGATGGAATTGCATTTTGTACATTCCAACTTCAGGTACAATGCTATTAATATCGGATGTATATCCCGTGCATATACATACATACGTAGTCATCTTATATGCATCTTGTTGTATTTTTGTCATATGTTCAGAAGACACATAGACATATATACTCTTTATGTATATATCAACGACACACAGACATATATACTCTCTATGTATATATACACATAAACACAACACACACACGTGTGCACACACATACAAGTGCTTTCCAATTCAGGCATGGACGAAGTCGATCCTGATTGCTAAAGCATGGAGTTGATGGGATTTTAATGGACTTGGGGCTCTCCTCAATGCAGGTGATTCTTACATACATACATACACATAATATGTATCATGAGTGGGTATATATATATGTGTATATATGTGTGTGTATAATGTAGGAAGCAACTCCCTGTGTAATGTTTTCACCTCATTTTCTTATAAAGGCAGGCTGATTCTCCTAAGAGAGGCTTTAGTTATTACCTAGATGGAACTTGACATGCGTATGGATCCAACTGTAAGCTCTTGCATTGTGTGTACACACACGCACAGGATATACATTATATATGATGTATATTGATTCATATCAATGCTTTACAGGACTCATACGGAGTAGATGCAGCAAGGATATTAAACAATTGGCCGGAGGCAGAAATTGGCTGTACATTCCGTGAGTACGGAGAGGAGTTAGGGTGGAAGTATTTAGCACGGAAGATCGTGGACGCTCGGTTAAATGGTGGGGTTAAGACAACACATGAGCTTGTTAAGTCAATTGGAGGCAGATATACAGAAGGTAATTAAGACTAATTGACATCACACGCGCGCACACACAGAGTAGGAGAATAATTATATATAATTCCGTATTGTGTTACAAGTGTGAATACATACATATGTGTGTGTGTGTGTGTGTATTAAGAAATATAACTACATGTATGTGATAGGTAGACTTATCACGCTGGAACTACAGACACCTATGTGTAGTTTCAGAGATAGTTCCAAATATGTGCAATTATATACTTCAACATATGATGAGGAAACTTTGAAGACATTGATATATATATTTAATGTCGACATCTCTCTCTCTCTCACACACACGCACACACACGGGAGTGAGAGCTAAAAATGTTTAATCATAATGAATACATGTATAACTCTCTTAAGTATATGTCGTTAAAGTGTATGCAAAACATTTATATTTATAGTTGTGTATGTTTTTCTATGTAGTCATATTGACTATATACAATCTTATGCAGTATCTATAAATACACAAGATTCCATACATCATGAGGATATGTTTAGCTATCCATTATATACTTGAAAAATATAACTTTTTTAATAAGAGACAATAACACGCACACACACAGAGATCAATAGCTATATTAATGTCAATAATAAGGGGCAGATGATATTCTACGTAAGGTAGCTTACATGTTACAGACACATACACAAGCTCAGGTTTATATATACGTGTATATATATGACACACGCAGCGAGAGAGAGAGAGAGACTGTGTACATGTTACACTAACACATTAGAAACAGGGAAGCATAAGAGAGTAAAACACCCAGCTGCACGCACATTTCAAGCACTAAGGATTGCGGCAAACGATGAACTTGGTGCACTAAAAGCCGCCGTTTCAGACTCAGTAACTTGCTACCAGGGGGTAGGCTCGCAGTCATATTGTTCCACAGCTTAGAAGACAGGTATTTACAATCATATGTCTATATTGCTTCTACAATTCTAAACACGCAGGCGCGTGTGTGTGTGCGTGCGTGTGTGTTCATTTCTATTTTATTGTTGTACAGGCTTGTTAAGTACAAGTTTAAGCTGGGTTTAGTGTTTGACAAGAACGACTTGGTGTTTAAAGAATATAACTACGAAGCCACGAGATTGAGAGCAACTCACGGTGTAGGAGTGCGATGCGTGTCATCCAGAGGGCATGCCAATATATATACATGTATTATATTCATTGTACACATACGCACACATTACATAGCCAAGTCGTATACGTATTTATGTGTAAGGAAATATGTTATTATTAGTTAAAATGTAGGGTATAATCGCTTTTTCTTTTTATTTTCTACTTAATATATATGGGCTGCACTGGATTCTGACCATTTGTTACTGTCTGTGTTGTGTTTGAATTCAAGTCAATGTTAAAATGTTACTAAACAATTAGTCAAAAGGGGTCAACCCAACGACTACTCGAACAGGATTCGTTTTGCCATTGCAGCCCTAACATTTAGGGTTTATGGCTTTAAAGAAAAATGAACGGCATTTTCGAGTTTATAAATGCATGATCGTGGAGTCTAGAATATTCGTGGCATTTTTTTACACTCACTTGCCGCCCATATAGCAGAGCATTCATTCAATCATTCTCGCTCTTCTTCGGCTTCTCGAGCGCCTATTGAGATTGCGGAGAAAGGTGCGAATTTTCTTGTTTGATTCTCATCGCGTCTCTTTGATTCGTGTTAGGATTGCAGGATTTCGAAAAGTCGTCAAGATTGCCCGATTTCGGGGAGCGCTTGTGGCCTGCGAACGGAATCGCTGCGAGATTTCATATTCTTGTGCGATTCTGTAGTCGCAGCGAAATTTTCGTGTTGCAGCAGCTCTTGCGATTCTCTGTTCACAGCAAGGTACGCTTCTTTTCCTGTCGCATCTGAGACTTAGGCAAAGATTGCACGATTTCGGTAAGCAGCCGGAGCGCTTGTGGCCTGCGATCGGAATCGCTGCGAGATTTCATATCTTGTGCGATTCTGTAGTCGCAGCTGAAATTTTCGTGTTGCAGCAGCTCTTGCGATTCTCTGTTCACAGCAAGGTACGCTTCTCTTCCTGTCGCATCTGAGACTTAGGCAAAGATTGCACGATTTCGGTAAGCAGCCGGAGCGCTTGTGGCCTGCGATCGGAATCGCTGCAAGAATTCAGTGCGATTCTGTTGTCGCAGCTGAGATTTTCATGTTGCTATTCCGAAAGCAGCTGGTTCCTCTGTGAGATTCCATATGCTGAGATTTTCGTGTTGATCACATTTCCTGTGTAAAGATTGCAACTTTGTTTTCGTAAGCAGCCGGAGCGTTTGTGGCCTGCGATCGAAGTTCGTGGCGTGGAACCATGGCTCAACAAAAACTCTCAACGGGTATTCTGACTGACTTATTCTCCTCCTGAATTCTGTTGTTCTGTGATCATGTAGTGAGCAGCTGGTACAGCTACATAAGTTTCCTGCGATGCACAAAAGAGCTATGGCAAAAGGATTGGATGCGTACATGCTGGACAGGAGAAGAAGAAACAAGCCTGTTACTCCAGAAGAGATGCACGGCTTCTTTATGGGTGAAAACAGCCTCTCTCTCGGCCTATTGGGCAGCAGGACACCAGTTCTATGCGAGGATCACAACGTCGCCTCCAGCAAACCGTCTCTCTTGCTGCTTTGTTTCCAGGCCAAAACCCATCGACGGTGTGCAGCTACAATTGGAGGGTGCTCCTGGCCGCAGTGGAGCTGAAGTGACCAGACTTAAAGACAGCGGGGGAAAGAAGTTTACCTCAAGCGAAGAAACCCACAAGAGGATGATGGACGCCCAGGCAAAATAATTGCAGCAGGAGTAGCTGCATACAAGCTGAGTAAACTGCTGCGTCTCAATCTGGTCCCAAAGACGGAACTGCGAAGCTTCAACGGTGATGTTTGTTTGTGTCAGGAGAAAGTACCCGCAGACTTCGTGCAAGGCTCTGACGTGAGCGAGTTGTATCATATTCATGATGCCACAGTGTGGGACTGGACGGTTTTCGACTTCATCATCGCTTCCAGGGACAGGCACCCCGGCAACGTCTTCTTCCACAGGGAAATGCGTCAAGTCCGACTGATCGACAATGATTCTGCTTTCGAGCTCCCGGTTGCTCGCGTCATGAGTGGGTCTCCCTCATCTGCTACCACGAGCCTATAACCCACAGTTGACTAGGGCGATTTCCCGTATCAGTTTCCGAAAACTAAGAACGAGTTCGGAAGTCTGCTTCCCGAGGAACTGATCGAGCAAATCTGGATGAGGGTGCACATAGTACTCGCGGACATTGACAGCAAAAAAAAGAGCACATGCTGGTAAGTATTCAATTCTGAAACACACATACTGGGACTGACTATCACAGCATCAAGGTGTTTGAGGTCGTTTCCAGCTGCACAGCGGAGCGATATACAAGTCCTGCAACCAGCTACCAAATTTCAAACAAGAAGTAAGTATAGAATGCCTAAGTGTACCTTAGTGAAGCTGTTCCTTTTTTGAGACGAAACACCTTTGGTAGCAGTGCTTAGCAGCACTTTAATTGAAGAACGACATGTAGCCGCCATTTTCTCATATGCGAGCTTGTAATTTGATCAGTTTCCCAGCTAATATACGACTACCACTCCATTAGATTCATACATATTATGGGTATATGTATATAAGACCAGCATTGAGGAGAGTCCCACCCTTTACATGCCTGAATCAGAAAAGCACTTGTGTGTGTGCACGCGCGTATATATGCCTATGTGTGTCGCTGTTTTGCATATGTTTCTTGCACGTGTATGCATTTGTATATATTTCATACACATACATATGGAAATTTAATGTGCATTCCAACATAGACCATAGACACATTATATAACAATATCTGTGCTGTGCAGATATATGCATGTATATGTTGTATACACACTATATATATAGTGTGTGTATACAACATATACATGCATAATGTGTGTGTGTGTGTGTGTGTAAGATTTGGCAGTGTGCCTAAAGTTGCAAATTCCATTCGGTTTTTATATACAACAGGCTCTTAGTGCAAGTACCCCTGGATGGATGCGTATTATCTGTAAAAATAAACAATCAAAACCGCGTGTGCATTTGTATGTGTATGTGTTGTGTGTGTGTGTGTGTGTGTGTAAGAGAGAGATCCTTTACTAAACATGTTTCTAATACATTGTGTGTGTGTAAGAGAGAGATCCTTTACTAAACATGTTTCTAATACATTGTATGTGTGTAAGAGAGAGATCCTTTACTAAACATGTTTCTAATACATTGTGTCAATGAAAGCTTCGCTGAACTTTCAATGACGTCCTCTATAATAAATTTGGACATTCACCTTTTCAAAAACCTAAAAGCGGAGCGAGTGACAATGGCGGAGGAGCATAGGATCGATGTTCTTGTGGATCTCGACGGCACACTGGTCTATCCTGTCGGGGATCAAGGTCGTTCGTCCCGCCATTGGAGGAGTTCAATTTCGGGTAATACTAATTAAAAAAAATGTTAAAATTATAATTTATAATATATTTCATTTATAAGTGAGTTGTATTGTATCGCTCAGCTCAGGAGTTTTTGATCGCCTTTGGGAGTCAAATTCGGAAAGATGGGGCCACAAACTGAAGTAGGAACTGGAAGAATGTTACGAACATGGCAGTGGGAGAGTGCAGGAAGAAAGAAACACTCAAGGGATACAATCTGAATACTGGATGCAATGCAGGAGAGAAACATGCACGACACCAAGGGGCAAGTTGCATAAAGGTGGGGAGGATCGCCAACAATCTTGTTTGAGCACTGGGGTTGATACTTAAGTCGATTGAGATGTCGACTAAAATCTGGTGGTGTCCCAACACACCGGAACAAACTGTTCGAGTAGCTTTTTAAAATGACTCAATTGCAGCGGCTCCGAGCCCCAAAGTTAATGTTTTGTGTTTTCATTTTTTATTCATATTTATTAAATATAAATTAAACACATTCTTATTCAATACAATAATCTAATTTTATTATAATTTGAGTTCCAAGAAATATTATAGTTTATTATATAATAAAATATAACATTAACATATAAAAGTATATATAAACATTCAATCCGTACAAAATGTTTATTTTTCATACTGCCATTAGAAATTTCAACATCGACTTCTATGTATTTTACTGCATGTATATATGTTCAAAGCAAATGTGTATATACGAATAAAACGATAAATCCACATATATACAGATGTAGTGTGTATTTCGTATGCATACCCCTGTGGTCCGCTAAAATCAAAACAGACGAGAGACAAGCTTGTATATGTAGAGAGTTTTCAGACACACAGGCACGCAAACATCGTACTAACAGTGAGGATGATAATTATGATATTATAAATTCATAAGGCAAAATAACAAATCTAAAGGGAAAATCAGTACCATTCAACGCTTCTTCGACACACCAACGGTCCTTCCCCTGCGGCCAGTAGTCTTCGTATGCTGCCCACGCACACGCAGACCCCAATAGTGACGCAGTCCACGGTGATTCCTGTTCATTAAAACACATAAGAATTATATATGCAATTGCTACTGTTTACTCAAAAGACTACAATGTTCCTCTACAGATTACACGCACAATTGCTCTTGTTCACTAAAGAAAGACACACACACACACACACACCACACACACACAAGATACGAACAACCTGATCTTCTTCAAACGTTCGAGGTCGTCACGAAGTTTCATGTCCAGCGCATTGGCAACAACCTGAGTGTAACGACCGTCCTTGTAATCCTTCTTTCTGTTCAGGAACCAGTCCGGGATCTTGAACTGCCTAGGGTTCGCCACGATCGCCATCAGGTTATCCAGCTCCGCAGCACTCACTCCCCAGCCCTGTCGCAAAACAGTTAAACGACCATATACATGTGTCCATATACTACATGTGGACTACAGTAATGCCTGTGAAGTATATATACACATAACAGTATGCGTTATCTATGATAACAAATGCTATGTAGTATCAAATGAATTACATCACTAAAATCATACAACTATATAATTTATAATAAACATTTTTAAGCATGTATTGTGTGAAAAACGCACCTTTTGTTCATGTCGATGTCGGCTTTCTTGCAAACGATGTTGGCGAAGCGGCGACCGATACCCTTGATGGAGGTGAGCGCGAACATGATCTTCTGGCGCCCATCGACATTCGTGTTCAGAACACGAAGAATGTGCTGGAAATCCTCATTCGCGACAAGAGCCTGCTCAGACAAACACAATAGATCGGATCGGGATGGAGAGAGAACAGAGATCTAAGAAAACCTACCATCTCGATTCAGAGCTTCAGCCGCTGAAGCTCTTCCGCCGCAACACAAGCCCTAGAACTTAGGGTTTAGCTATGGCGGCCGCAGTATATTCCTGTTTGGGAATATACGTTTCAGTATATTCCTGTTCGACGATATCTGATAGACGGCACAGATAACTCGCATTATATAGAAGTCACTAAATTCTTATATAATGTTTAATTATTTCACATCGATCCATATTGTTTGAATCATTTAGACAATTCTTAAATTCAAATATATTAAAGCCATTATGTTTTAAAAAATATTGTAATAAATCATTGCTTCTTGCCAGCTGTTATATACAATTTCAAAGTTTTTATTTTATTGAATTACTAACACACGCACACACACGCACACACACACACATATATATATATATATCATTACAGGTAATGTTTTTACTCACTACGACGACAACAACGGATCCATTACAGGTATTATATACAATATCAATTTTTTATTTTATTGAATTATTAATACAGGCATATAGATAGATGGATATTTTTAATATGTACTGTTTAGCAATTCTTGCAGTTTAGTTAATAATGCTGCAATAATTTTAACGCGTAGGCAATTAAATATTTGTCTATTCAAGTTTTTATATATTATTAAATGCATTCTCAAATGTGATTAATATATTAAATATACTAGTCACTAAGCTTTAAACCTCAGTTTAGACATAGTACTTATATTTTAATAATATTTAAATGATATTTTTTTTATATATAATACGTCTTTTGACTGTCGAAGTTATTTTTTAATACAATTTTAGCTCTATCTCCAACTCCTACTGCACCAACGAGTACAGATTCAACAGCACCGCCTCCATCTCGAAATTTCGGTACATATGTATTTGGAAACAAAATTTGCTTTATTTTTAATTTATTTTAATTAAACCTTTAATTAACTCAATGTTATGATATTTACAGGAAGCTTGCTGAAATCGAAAACATATATTGGGGTATTGATTATAATTGGCATTGCTGGGTTTTAAATAACAAATAAATGCTTAATAAATTTTTTTTAATTTCTTACACTATCATAATTATGTTTAATTCTCATTGGCACATTTACTGGAATGTGTATGTAGAGTTTTCATTTATTATATATATATATGGAAAGTAGATTAACATATATTAGGTTTTACTGTAGGGATTGGGATGTGTGGCTTTTCTCAAAAAATTATTTCTAAATATTAAAATCTAAGTATATTTAAAACCATAAATATTAAAATCTAAAACCAAAGGTGGCCAAGTGTATGAACCGTAAATTTTGATATGTTTTATACATATTAATGTTGTATAAATAAACATGGAAATTTGGGAAAATATTTATTTTAAGCATAAGAACACTTTTAATTAAACCTTTAACAACATATTAACCTTGCTGGAATCTTTTTTCTTACACCTTAATATCTACACATTAAATTAATTATATATTTAATTAAATCCTTAATTAATATTATAAATAACTTGGAAATAAGGCAATTTTAATACATTATTTAATCATGTGTTAATCATATCTTTAATCCTTTTTAATTTAAATGTGTATATTTAATTAATATTTTAAAATTGTCTTTGTAATTATGAAATGCAAAATGTCTTGTGTATATAAAACTTGATTTTTTAGAACAAAAAAATGACAATGTGTTGTTTAAAAGTGATGATGTGTTGCCCAAAATGATAAATCACATATTTTAAATTATTAAAGGTCAAGGCCTAAAACAAAATTAAATTAGAAATTTAGTAATTTCTTTAAAATTAAGAAGAAAAGAACAATAAAAATTACCTTATAATTGGTGTTGAACTAGAATATTTAGACCTTATCTTAACTTTCTTTAAATACTTCTTCCTACTTGGATTATCTCTAACATGCAATATTCTAGAAAATTTTAGATAAGATTAAGCATCCAATGTTCTAGAATCTTTTGGGATATATTTTGGTGATTCATGACACCATCCCCTCTTTGATGATAAGTTCCATGAGTTACACCATGGGCTTGTTAAAGCTTATTAGGGTATTAACGATGAAAAACAACTACAACTTCTTGAGCATGAGCAAGGTTTTTCATAGGCTTCCAAGTACGATCATGAGGAAAGTAATTAACCCAATCCACCAAATAGTAAAGCTTACCCCGAATATGCTTGAAATCCAAGATAACAGTTACTTCGTACTTTGGCTTACCATTAAGTTCCATAGGTGGTGATGGTGGTGCCATGAGATGAGGAATGAAATTATGAACATAAGGCTCTAAAATAGACACAAAGAAAATTGGGTGGATCTTTATGAAGTTTGAAAGTTGAAATTGGAAAGTGACCTCATAATCTTACCAATAATAATAAAAGGACTAAGATGCTAGTAATCAAGCTTGTTATAAGGTCAAGTGGTCCATAAACTGTGTCTAGGAGCATGATTACAATGACGATTTGCTGCTACCTTGTGTGCATCTCGAGCACAATGGAGATGATGAACTAACTCCTCAAATATGTTGAAGACGAGTAAGGTGATCCTCCATAATAGGATTGATTAAAGTCTTCACATGAGTGTGCAGGGACCAACGAGGATGTTGACTTGTGATGGTGAAGAATGGTGTTTGACATGTAGAAGCATGTACTGAGTTGTTGTATGCAAACTTTGCAAAAGGCAAGAGTTTAACCCAATTGTCCTGCTGATATTTAATGAAATACTAAAGATAATGTTTGTTCATCGGTTTGTGGATGATACCCAAATAACAATTTGCAATCAATGTTCAAAAGCTCAAGCAACCTTCTCCAAAACTTAGTATCAAAATGAGGTCCTTAATCACTCACAATATCGTTTGGAAGACCATGAAGTTAAAAAACCTCTTAAAACACCACTTCTGTTGTCTCTTCACTTGCGATAGACTTGCTACATAGAAAAAATATGTCATTTTTGAAAACCTATCCACTACAACCAATGTAGCATTAAAACCTTTGGATTGTGGAAGATCAATGATGAAGTCCATGGAAATTGACCTTTAAGGAATATTAAGAACCAGCAAGGGCTAAAGCAAGCCATGAGGACAATGGTGAGGAATCTTGGACTTGCAATATACACAAGTACAAACAAAATTTGCAACATTGCTACGAACTTCTGGCTACCAATAATCTCATGTAACCAACTTAAGAGTTTTATGAACATTAAAGTGACATGTTGTAGGAGCATCATGGCAGAACTGCAAAACTAGAAGACAACAAAGACCATCTAGAACATAAACAAGGCCATTATAAAGCAACAAGCTGTCCTAGAACTGGACTCACTCATCAGAATTGGAGGCATGACCTAAAACAATGTGATTTAAGACATCCTAACCAGAAAAATCCACAAATAAAAAGTTGTGTGAATTGTTGCAAGCAGATTGAGGTTGTTGATACTTCTGCAACTATGATCTTCAATTAGTCTGAACCCAAAAGAACCTGTCATTGTTGATCAAACACTGGATCACCAGGTCAAGGAACCAAGTATGAGCATTGGGAGAGGGCATCTGCCTTACCTTGTTGTGAACCTAGACAATACATGATGACAAAGTTGAATTGTGCTAGGAATTAAGCCCACCGAAACTGTCGATGAGACAAAACACGTGCATTGTAGAAGTACATAAGATTCTTGTGATTATTGTATACTATCACCTAACGTGGTGATCCCTCCAAGAAATGTTTCCATTTCTCAAATGAATCCACGATAACCGGCAACTCTTTATTGTGTACCTCATAATTTATCTTCGGTGGTAAGAACTTACATGAATGAAAAGGAATTGGATGAAGTTGACCATCATCACCCACTTGAGAAAATATACTACCCAATGCAAAATCCGATGTATCAGCTTCAATGATGAAGGTCTTCTTCAAGTTTGGATGTGTCAAGATTGGAGCAAATGCGAAAGCTTGCTTCAAAGCTTGAAATGTTGCCTATGCTTCGAGACTCCACTCAAAGGATTTATCCTTTTGGGTCAATCTAGTAAATGGTAATATAATTTTGGAGTAGTTTCTAAATGAATTTGCAGTAGAAGTTGATAAATCCGAGAAAACATTGCACATCACAATCGATCGTGATGCTTGCCAATCCAATACTGTTTAACCTTACCAGGGTCCAAAGCCACTCCTTCAAACGATACCATGTAGCTTAAAAACTTCACATGATCATGCTTAAAACTACACTTCTCCATGATCCTGCAACTTCTGCAAAACATGTTGAACATGACTCTCATGCTTTTCTAAAGTCTTTGAGTAGATCAATATATCATCAAGATAAATGATGAGAAATAGGTCCAGAAACTCACAAAAGATGTCGTTAGCTAGGTACTGAAAAATGGTTGGTGCATTGTTAATGAATGAAAGTTTGCATTTCATATATGATATGGGCACTTTGAGTATACAGTAATGTCGTTTGGTCTATTTTGACTAGGTTGTACGCACCTCACAAATTGATCTTGGTGAAGTACTTAGCTCTAGTGAGTCGCTCTAACAAACTAGATATCAATGGTAAAGGGTATCTGTTATGAATAATGATCTTGTTGAAGCCATGATAATCCACCACTAAACAAAATGATCCATCTTTTTTTTTTACAAATAAGATCGGTGTACCAACTGGAGACTTAGAATGTCGAATAAACTAGTGAAAATGTTCTCCTCAGTGTACTTCCGAAGGGCTTCTAGCTTTGTCAAGGAAAAATCACAAATGGGTCCTTAAGGAGGTTGGGCTCCTTTGATAAGATCAATGGGATAGTCATAAAGTTGATGCTCTAAAAGCTTACTAGCCCGAATCTTATCAAAAATATTAGCAAAATCACTATACTTGGTAGGGAGCAAGGCAACATCCTTCCTAAAGTTGGACTCAAGAGTTGGGTTGATCATAACTACAAAAACTGACAATGGATCTTATTTACTTTTTTGAATGAACTCATCCAAAGAAATTGTGCATATCCGCAATAGCTGAGATTTTGACACTGAAAAGATAGGCTCCTACACCTTTTTTAGTAAGCTGAAATATCATTTGTGCGAATCAATATAACTCAAACCATGGTGTGCCAAGAATAATTGGGTACTCAAGACTACAGATCATGTTGACGGAGATTGTGCATGAGATTTTTCCTAATGTGACATGTACTAGCTCGGATTCCTTGATAACTATACCAGATGCTACAGGGTTAGAATCCATGACTAAAACTAGAACTTGATATGGTAGCTTCTTCAACTCAATGGAATGTTGATGAGTAAAATCATAACCCATGAAACAAGCATTGGCTCCAAAATCTAACAAAGTCAGGGCAGTCACCTTGTCATCTATTACATGGAAAGTTGGGCTTGTGTTACAAAGGACTTACTGACTCAAGATGATGAGATGAAGTCAATTGTGTGCAAGGATTCTCGATGTCTAAGATTGTCTAGCCAAATGGCTTCGACTTGACTGGACTTATTCGTTTAACAGCTTATTAAGGACCTCAAAATTGTTACTCCTACTCAAGGGCTTGGGACTTTGGGGATAAACATGGTTGATCATACGCCTGGGACTTTGGGGGTGGACATGGTGGGTTTGTTGGGGCAACTTAAATATTGCAATATGACTTGGACCACCATAGTAAAGACACAAACCATTAGTCCTACCATGATGCTTCTCTGCTTCGATCAAGGGTCCACAATTATTATAGTTTTTATTATGACTCGACCCTTTACTTTGGAGGTTGATTGTTGTTACCTACTGTACTATGTTGATGAACCTTAGATGTAGTGAGAAATAGCCTCGCTTAGTGCACTTAAGTGTTTAGGGGTAGTTCGGCCGACTATCTTTAGATGTCGCGAGAAACTCTAAGCGAATGTAGCACTTACTTTTTAAAAAACCCACCCCCAATTTTTATGTCCTAGTTAATATGAGTTTGGCATGTTAAATAGGGTTAGGAACACCCCTAGGGTTGCCTTAACCCACGCCTTAAAACCCCCACCCCCTCTTGGGTAGGGTTTAGGGGTAGGGGTTAGTGTGCATCATTAACTAAGGGGCTGGCATTTTGTGCCAGCCCACTTACACATACAGGAAAAGGGGGGGGGGGGGGGCTCCATCACATAACTAAGGTAGAGTATGTAGGAGTGAGGGTTCCTGGGTTCATGATTGAACTCGTTACTCTTCTCCCGATGCAAGCTTTAGCTTGTGTCGTCAAGCCACAACCCTCTGTTGTGCTACCTTAACTTCCAGATGATAGGGGTACGTCCCACCTTCGAGGTAGCTCACCCTTAACGTTGGCGAATCTATGCCTGGAAGGTCTTGTAGGAATGCACGTTCCAAGAGGCAGAGGTTGAGGCTTGTCTCTAGCCTCCTCCTCCACGTCAAGCTAGGTGTAGCACTCATGACCAAACAGGGCACATTCAACCATGGGCGTGGGATCTTGCTTGACGGGTTCACATTACCCAGTTCCTGAGGGTTCACTAAGGTTCTAGAGTTGGCATTTAGGAGCCACGTTTGTGGCACTTGGTGCAACTCTTGAATCTAAGGGCTATGGCATGATAGCCCATATTGGGGAAGGCAGTGTCACATGGAGATGTGACACTAGGTTAAATGTCACCAATACAACGCCTGAGGTTTAGGGTTGTGTCATGGGCTTGTTGCCAAGGGGTGACAAATAGGCATACTTGTGCTCGCACTAGGGTGCTAAGCTTTGGGCATTTGCTCAAGGGAGGTTAGGTCTCGTAACTAAGTGTGCTTAGGCACACTTGGCTAGGGGAGTGTTCTCCTTGGAATCCAGGGGTTGAACAACCTAAGCTTGTTAGCATGAGCCTTTTTTTGAAGCACTCGCAAGGTCATGTACTTAGGGTTATCCAAATCTAACTTTAGGGAGTTTGCTTAGTAAAACATACGGCACACACTCGTGTCCTCATTAAGTACTAGCCCTAGGTCTAGGGTATGACTTGGCCACCCAAACCCTTAGGGGTTAGTCGTGGTTCAGGGTACCCTTTGTCGCCCTAAAGGGGTTGTACTCCCAGATAAAGGTGATTCTTCAAGGGGTAAGTGACGATGCCTTAGCTCTGTCACGGGGGGGGGGGGGGGGTATGTGTGAGACACATCTCCTTTGTGGGGTTAGGGCATGACCCTGTTTAGGTCTACTAGGATAGGATCCTAAAGCCTACTCGGGTTATCCTCTAGGGTTCGAGGGATGGTCATTCTAGGGGACTTAGGGTAGAACTCTAAGTCTTCTGTTTAACTAGGCATCTGAATTAGACTCTTGGGGACATTTTGGAAGACTTAATGTTGCTCACATAGGGAATTGACGCTAGAAGGCCACTTGGCGGCCACGTGTTAGCCCTCCGAGTTAAAACTCTGACAACAACGTCTTGCTTGAGTTGCTTCACATTCCATGGGAGATGGACCATCCATAGGCACAAGAACATGAATTGGCATCATGTTGGGTGTCACTTGGAGTGATGTTGCTGTTGATGCATACGTATACTCCTTAGAACATGGTGCCTGGACACGTTTAAAACGTTGCTCAAATAATCAGTTATCACACCATATATACAACATGATTAATGGCTTCAGATAAAGTCTTTGGATCATCATGGAAAGTCAGGAGGACCTTGGCATCGTTGCGAAGACCATGATGGAACTAATCTATCAAGGTCTCTTCATCCCAAGGAACATCACACATGCCAAAAGATGGAACTCGGAGGCATACACAAATGACAGATGATTTCCTTGATTGAGTCGACAAATCCTATTGATTGTCGTACAAGTACTGTCTGTGTCACCAAAACAATTCATGAACTCTTTGACAAACTCCTCAAAATAGTTGAATTCTTTTCTAAAAGAGGGGCAAACCAATTCTTGTGAGAAGTAATTCGACCAACCCCACCTTTGAATGATTGTCCGAATAACGATTAAAATTCATTTGATTTACTAGACGAACTTAATTCATGAATCCATGAAATTAAGACCTTGTCCCATCGAATTTCTTCGATAAGCACATTTGGTTTAATTACCACCACAGAAGCACATGGCCTTGACATTTGATTTTGTAGCTAACCAATTCGCCTCATGAGCCCATTCACTTATTCCACCAACCTTTGGCTTTCTTTCATAAGGTTTTGCTTATCCTATATCCACTGTATCTTCTCTTGCTCCAGATCTTCACATTATCATGAAGAGCATCCAAATTCACAATCACTTATCATATTCCTCATGTTAGGCCATCGTGATGCAATTAAAACACAATTAAATGTGATTTGGTTCAAATTGTAATAGGCCAAGGCCTAAAACAAAATTTAATCAAAAATTTAATATTTCATTTAAATTAAGAAGAAAAGAACAATGAGAATTGCCCCATAACTAGTGTTAAACAAGAATACTTAAAAACTACCCTAGCTTTTTTAAATACTCACTTAAATATTCTTTCTAGTATTAAATGTTTAAAATCTTCTAGGATAAGATTGGATTATTTTGGTATCCAATGTTCTAGAATCTTATAGAATAAAATTGAAATATCCTAGTATATTCTAGTGGTTCATAACATAAATCACATAAATATCATTAATTACACCATGATATATAGCATGTCCATAACATGGTTATCAAATAATCATATATATATGTCGCTAAATTAAAACAGTTAACAAAATATCTAAAGGCTATCTTTCGCATTATATGTAATTCACTTTTGTTTTTTATTATGATTGGTTTTACTTTGAATGTTAATTCTTGTTACTTACCAAACTATGCTGACAAGTTCTAAGTATTTATAAAAAACTCTAAGCGAAGCTAACACTTAAACTCTCCATTCCTTTTAACATCTTAATTGGTGAGTTCGCCTTTGGGGGTCGATGGGTTTGTTAAGTTAAACTCACCAAGTATATGTTTATTAGGAATAAGAATTTGTGCTAGCCCACTTTACAAAATAGAAAATAAATAAAGAATTATGTTGTAAAGGCACATCCTTTGTGCTGCCCTAACTTCTAGCTAGTAAGGGTACGTCACACCCTAAGGATAACTTACCCTTATTGTTGGCGAATCCACACCTTGAAGGTTATGTCAAAATACATGTTTTAATGATTAGAAGTTGAGGCATGTCTCCAGCCTCTTCCTCCATGTCAAGTTAAGAGTAGCACTCGTGGTTAACATTTGTGTTCTTGTCCAATTGTGAGTATAAGATCTTGATTGATAAGTTCTTTTTACTAGGTTTCTAAGGGTTTGCAAAGGGGTTCTAGAATTGACATTTATGAGTCATGTTTATGACATTAGGTGTATCTCTTGAGCTTGAGGGCTATGAGAAGATAACCACATTTTGGGAAATAATTCATATGTTCATGTGACATTAAGTTAAATGACACATGGTACAATGCTTGAGGCAAGCCCTTTGGGGTTGTGTCATGAGTTTAAAGCTAAGGGGTTGGATACTCTAGTAATTAGGTGTGTTTGTGCTCTTATTAGGGTGCTAAGCCTTAAGCATCCACTTAAAAAAGGTTAGGTCTCATAATTGGGTGTGTTAACAAGCACATTTGGCTAGGGGATTTTTCTGAGGGTGTGTGTGTCATGGGGGTATGTGTGAGACACGTTTTTTGGGGGTTAAGACATGAGCATGTCTAGATCTCATGGCCTAAAGCCTACTCGAGTTATCCACTGGGGTTTGGGGAATAGTCATACTAAGGGACTTAGGGTAAGACCCTAAGTTTCATACCTATTTGGGCATCTGAATTATATTCTCTTATCATCTTGTAAGACTTAATGTTGCTCACACAAGGTGTTGATGCAAGATGGCCACTTAGCATAACATTTATGAAATGAAATATACTATTAACAAATGAGCCCCGCGAAGTGATAGCCTTACAAAGTGAGACTCTTTCCTTCTAAAGTGAGTTTCCAAGCCCATGAAGTGAGAGTTATCTTCAGTTATCCAAACTTCATCATCTCCGTATAGACATCGAAAATGACATTTACATTCTTCTATGTGACCACCCTTGTTGCTCTAATATAACTTGTGCCACCATTTATGATTGCATATGTATATATGCCATAATGCTCCAACCTGCAATGTTCATGTAGTAAACGTTATAGCCAACAACACACATAACACTTATTGTTCATGTGTATTACCACCATTGTTAAGTGTTAAGAATAGTTCATTCATATGAATATAAAATTCTTAAAGCCTTATCCACAACAACATGACTCACCCTGAGTTGTGCTTTATACAACATGCTTGTGACCATAATAAAACCCCAGTCTGGTGCAAAACTACCCCATGATAACAAACACAAAAGTATCTTTATAACATTAACAATACTCTTAGATGTGAAGACATCAATCCAGTCGTGAACATGCAAAGTATAGTACAAAGTTGCATAACTGGTTCTCAATTACTTTGTTAGTCCTCCATTGTGTCATATTATAGACTATGATAACTCACATAGTTAAAACGATCTTATGTGTATAGAAACCCAAATAAATCATGTGCAACCATAAGTCTTGTTATTGAAAAAACAGAAAAGAATCATAATACAATCTCGCCATAAAGATGAAAAGACATTTCTATTTCCAAATTCTATGAACCAGTCTATAAACAATAGAAATATAAAATTTCACCACACAGTTTCATAAAAAACAGATTAAAACCCTTTCCGACCTATAAACTAACGAGTCTATACAAAGAACAAGTATAAGAATTAATTAATCACACTCTTTTAAAATAATAATTATAAGAATTGAAATAAGTGAATAACATTATGTAAAGTAAACATAAAGAAATTATATACAGATCCGCAACAATGCAAAATGAAAGCGAAAATGTAGATCTGAGGTTGTAGCCCTTGAAAAATATATATTTTTTATAATCCAAATAAATTTTTAACACATAGCTACCCATTTTACAATGCTCACTACATGAACTAGTAAGCTCACAAAGTGAGATGGCTCCTCACTTCGTGAACTAAATTGCTCATGAAGTAAAAAGGGTCCTCAATTTGTCATTCAATTGGGTAACAAAGTGAAACAACACCTCACTTTGTAAATCAACTGGATTACAAAGTGAAATTGCTTTTCACTTTATGAATTGACTAGCTCACGAAGTGAACATTAAATAACAGAACACATATATGTAGGGTTGCCAATGGGGCGGGTCGGCCCGACCCCGATCCGTCATGGCTGGGTTTGGGCAGAGTTTTCTAACCCATGAGTTAGGTTGGGCTGGTTGTTTTGACCCATTTAAGAAATGGGCTGGGTCGGAGGCCACACTTGTGCGACCTGGCCCGACCCACAGTGACCCGTTTACTTAAGATTGAAATATATGTGGTGACT
>PUQB01000366.1:20432-148136 GCA_003024785.1 Selaginella tamariscina
AAATAAAGTGGCATAATGTGGCACCATGTGGCAAAACGTGGCACCACATCCAGTCCCTTGTTGAAACCCTAGTTAAACATGATTGATCCTACAAAGCATACAACGGATACTAATGCAGATGATAGCTATGGAGAGTCTACTAACCCTGAGATAGAGGAGACAGTTCCTCAGAAGTGCATCTACACCATCTATCTGGGAGCACTACACACATGAGCAAATAGGTATTTACCAAGTGTGCCAAATTGACCCCTAATAGTCAGTGAATTGTAATATTTTTACATTAGATAGAAAGCCAAGGGCACACTGCAAATATTGCAAACATGTGTTCTCCAATGAGCTGACTGCTAAACAACACACCTTCACCGTCATGTTAATGAGAAGTGTTCCTCACGAAGTTGGCAGCTAGAGAAGGGGCAAAAAGTACTAATGATTGGCAAAGGAAGAGCAGCTGAAAATACTCTCACAATGTGTGCTTTTGACCAAGAGACAAGCCAACGTGATCTTGTTGAGATGCTCATCATCCACGAGCTGCCATTCAGAATGGTGGAGGATCCAATGTTTCGCAAGTTCGTTCTGAGGCTCAACCCACAATTCAAGATGCCTGGCCGCACGACAGTGCAAGCTGACTACATCAAAATGTACACCAAGACAAAGGTTGATATCAAGTGAAGCTGAAATTATTGCCTGGCTGGATATCATTCACATATGACCTTTGGACATCAAACCAGACAATTAGGTATGTTAAGTTGTATTGCATTATTACCTTGGTGCTTGCATGTAATGTCATAGTCCAGTGGACTACGCCATGCACTTTATTATAACCATGATTTTAATTTTTGATTTTGCATTTTAGTTACATGGCATTCATAGGGATTGGAAGTTGCAAAAGTAGATTCTCAACTTTTGCAAGCTTCCCTCACCACACACCGGTATCAACATCGCAGACAAGGTGGAGAATTGTCTATTGGAATGGGATTTGACTCCACATCAGTGATTGCCACAATGATTCCTTTTGACATTGGTTTTTGTTGTGATTCTATGGACTAAAGTATAATATTATGAATCTAGTGTATGGCTATTACACTTGACAATGTTGCTACAAATGATGTAGCTACACGCACACTAGTCACAAGCAACTTGCCACTCAATGGAAAACATTTTCATGTCCGTTGTTCTACCCGTTCTCAACCTAATCATGCAAGATGGAATCAAGAATGCTGCTGCCATTGTGGGGAAGGAAAGTCTTTGTTTAGGTTGCTTGCAAGATGGATGTGGCATAACATTAAATATGTGTTTGCAGATCTGGGAGAGCGTCAAGTTTGTTACTGAATCTTCTGCTCGCAAGTATGCCTTTCATGATATTAGTGAGCATTGCGGTATCACTATTAAGAAGCAGCCAACACTGGATGTGCCAACATGTTGGAATTCAGCTTTTCTCATGTTACAATCCACCATTCCATATTGTCAAGTGTTCAGTCGCTTAGAAGATCGGGATGTCCACTACAAGTCATGCCCTGACAGTGATGAATCGGGATGTCCACTACAAGTCATGCCCTGACAGTGCAAGTTTCTCGAACCATTTTACGATGGTATGCATCATTCCAATCTTCTTGTTTGCTGGTTAGTTGTGTAAACGTACATCTCACACAACTTGTTCAGTTACCAATCTTTTTTCTGGCAACCAATACCCAACTACCAACCGAGGCCCGGAAGGTCTACATCAAGCTTCTTGCCACCGAGCGGGAGACTGACACCTTCATTCGCAACATGGTGGATCCAATGAAGACCAAGTTTGAAAAGTATTGGGTTGACACGAACATCATGTTTGCCATCCCGGCAATCTTGGATCCTTGGTTCAAGTTTCAAGTCATTAAGTTCACCTTCAATCGAATCTATGGTGCTAGCAAGGAGGCTGAGGAGCACATTCGCAAGATAAACTTAAGGTTCTTTTGCTAACTTGTATGAAATGTATTACTTGAGTGGTTTCTTGATAGCCTTTTTGGTTTCTTTGACATGGAGTATGACCTCAACCCACCTGCTTTACAATCTGAACAACTTAGTCCAAATTCTGCTACCTCACTCGCCTTCATTATTAACAAGGAGGATGACCTTGACGACTTCAATAATTACTTGGCCTCTACCACCTCTGCTTCTGCTATCCGCAAGACAGACCTTGAACGATACCTAAATGACCCACTCTATCCCATGATGATAGGTCAAGACTTTGACATCCTCCGGTGGTGGCAACTTAATGAGGAAAAGTACCCTATTGTGGCCAAGATGGCCTGAGACTTCCTAGCTGTGCCTGCAAGCACTGTTGCAAGCGAATCGGTAGGTGTGCTACTCTTTTTCTTATTTTGCATACATCTATTTAGCTCTACATTTGAATTTTTAGGCTTTCAGCATTGGTGGACGTGTATTGGATGAATTCTGTAGTTTGCTAAAACCTGAGACTTCCGAGGCATTGATATGTGTTGCAGATTGGTTGCGTGCAGTAGCTCAATAGTAAACAAAGTATGTGTAACACCTTGATTTTCCTCCTCGATCTAAAGTGTAATCTACTTTTTAAATCTCTTTTATATTCAAAAATACAGTCAGAAAAATCATAAATCGGAAAAACCATAATGGGTTGGGTTAGGCCAAGGTTGGGACTTGCAAGAAATGGGCCAGGTCGGGTCTAGGCTGGGATTTGCAAGTACTGGGCTAGGTTGGCTCAAGGCTAGCAAAAAGAACTATGGGTCGGGTCATGGGCAAGCCCTAACCCGGCCTGACCTACCCCATTGGCAGCCCTACATATATGTATGCACGAGTATTTTGCATGGCATGACAACCATACATTTATACATCATTATGCATGTACAAGAAACATGACTTGCAATTAAATGATTCAACACTTCTTTTAAAAGTCATATCATTAGCACATATAAGCGTAAAATTGTACATTAGAAGAGTATGCAAGTTTTAAACATGAATAAGATAAAGCCATAGATTACTTAGACCCAATTTAAATTACTAAATAAATCAGATTAATAAAATTTATATTAATGTAAATAATAATTTTAATATCAATTTAATTTTCTAATTTTTAATTACATCAATTTACATCATTGTTAAATAGATAAAACTAATAACTAGTTTTATGTGTGTGCTGCGTATTAACTGGCACTACAATTTCGATTATTCACTTTTCACATTAATCCAAATTGTTTGGCTAAAACAGTCAATTATATTAAAGTCGGGTCCAGAGTCTTTTGGAAAAGTCAAATATTGTAATAATAAATTAAACAGGTTTTGAAAAGTTTAATACGAGCCATATATTTCTAGTCCGTGATCTTGACTGGCTTTGACCCATCCGAATCAGATTTGAATTGACCAATTAAGCACATTTAAAAACCTTCATTCTTTTCTTGAGATAGCTAGATATGGCTTGGAGCTCCTGCATTTCTTTTTTGATTTTAATTATAATTTTACATAATTTTATATCTGTTAATTCCACGGAGGATCCAGGCGATAATGGCGGTTCAACCAAGGGTGATCTGTATCGGAATGTAAAGAATTTTACACAGGGAGGTGCTTTCGAGAGGAATTTAATTGGTCTCCTCAACGCTCTCATACAAGATGCTCCAAAGAAAGGATATGCCATTCTTTCAAATGGAACTTCTCCAGATACAGTGTATGGTTTCGCAAGGTGCTTTAATTTAGTTAAAACGAATTGCTCTGCCTGCTTGACCCAGAATAAGGATTATATAAGAGCGAAAGTTCCTCTTTCTATCGGTGCTCGATACTGGCTTGATTATGGTAACTCAAGTTGTTATATTCGTTACGAGAACTACAAAATCATTACAGTATTATACAATTTCATTACAGGTATTAATATATTCATAATACGGAGGCAAATTAAATATTTATATTATATTATAGTAATTCCAGAGCAGCGGAAAAACATTTAAATTTATATATATTATTAAATGCATTCTCAAATGCTATTTAATATATTAAATATACCATTTATTGACCTTCAAAATTGAGTATTCTTTATATACAGATTTAATATTTTTAAGTGATAACTATAAAATATATAAAAAAAATTTAATTTTTTTTAGCTCTATCTCCAACTCCATCGCCAGCTCATACTGCACCAACGCCATCTCCATCTTTAAATTCAGGTATATATTTGCATTACTCATTCTTTTCAAGTTTTATTTTGATTTATAAACATAATATTACTCTTTTAACATAAATATATATATACTTTTATGCATTTTAAGAAATAACTGAAACTATTGGTAATTATCCTTTCTTTTAACTGGTTAATACTAATATGAAAAAGAACTTAAAAATTTATCAAATCCATATCTCAAAATAAATTTGAGTTTGTTTTTTTTAATAATAAAAAGATTTGAAATATATTTCTGAAACTATAAGTTATCCTATGCATTAATAATTTATATATACATGAATATCGTTAATGCAGGTAGTCCTGCAAGCCCACCATCTGGGACAAGTCCAACGGCACCAGCTCCATCTGGAAATTTCGGTACGTTGAAAACAAAAATTACTCTATTTTTATTTATTTTAATTAAACCTAATTAACTCAATGTTATGATGTTTACAGGGAGCCTCCTGAAACCGGAAACATATATTGGGGTTTTAATTATAATTGGCATTGCTGGCTTTTAAATAATTTAATTTCTTATATATTTGATACTTAAAATATACCTGGTCATAATTCACATTTGATCAAAGTCTGTGTACGTAGAGAGAGCATTATTTTTTCATAAATGTATAACGAGATATAGTATTCATTTATATATGGTAAATATATTATACATTAACATATATTGTAGGTATTGATATGAAAAATCTCTCTGAAATAAAAGATTAATTAATGGTTAAACTTATTAAAATCTAAATATATCTCAAATACAACGGTGGCCAAGTGTGTGCACCTTGTTAAATTTTCTATTAGAAAAATGAGGTCATATCTATAGTTTACCTTATGCTATCATGTCAATGATACATTGACATTTTAGAAGTCGTTAATATTTAAATGGGCCTGGTTCTAACAAGAATTTAAAATTAAAAAAATTTGTGTATCATTTGGTTGCCTTCTACCTACGTATACAGAACAGATATATAATAAATTATGTACAAAATCAAATCGTGTATAAGTTATTATATTGAAACTTGACTGTGTACGCATTTTAAAACGTATATGGTTTGTACAATCTTTTATATTCTTGTATCAAATCTAATTTTGATTACATGTAATGCCTCAAGATTAATCATAAAAATGTGACTATTTTGAAGTATTAAGAGATCAGTCGTTCTAAATTGCGAATTTTTCTTAGTATTTTATATATAGTTATAAGTTTTTAAATAGGTAAAATATAATGGTATTTTAACGCTCACGCACAGACACACACGTCCACATACCCAAATGTAGCAGGTTATTATAATGTCAGTTGTATACGTATCAAGTATCAATATACGTGCACTGCATGTATAGACAGACGTAACACGCTACCTGATGATATGATATAAAGTGCAAACATTAGGGTTCGACAGAAAACAGAGGACTTTTTGTCGGTAGCCCTAAACGCGGTTTGACCAGTGTTTTGACATTTGTCGGCAAAACAAAAACCGGCGGCGGGATTGAAGAAAACAACAGGGGATATGGCTGAGGAGGAAGAAGAAGCAGAAGTGGCCGATCGTCATAATCATCAGTTAATTGATAATATAATCCCATTCCTGCTTAGAGATCACCCGTTTGTCACTGCGCTACTGTTACTGCTTCTTATCAGGCTGTTCTACAGTGTGCTTGTTTTCTTTCTCCCTCTGATAGTCTCTACTGTTCTCTGTGTACTCGCATTCGTTCGTTTGTGGCCGTTGATCCAGCAGGAAGTATCTGTGCCGGAGGCACCACACATTGAATGCAGCGACTTCTGCTTCTCGAGCTCAAATATAAATAGACAGCGTAGTGAGGTTGAATGCTTTCTCAGGGAGGTTTATTGTAGTGTTCGGCGAGCACGAGGGAGCAATCTTGCAAAGGAATGTAGCGAGAAGATTACAGAGATTGTGAGAATATTACACGAGCTCTGTCTGCTGTGCTATGAGGAGGTAACAAGGAATGCATCTTTCTTGCCTGATAAGCAGAGTGTTCAGAACAGGGTGTGCGTTGTCGGGGAGATGTTAGGGATTAATACTAATCAAGTGATTAGTTCGCTAAGTAAGCTTGTGGATGAGCTTTTCCGTGAGAATCCGGAAAGGAATAGTAGTGATGTTGATAGATGGGAATATAATCTTCAGGAGCTAGGCTAGAATATTATAAATTGTAAATTATTTGTATAAAGAATCGCATGCTAAATAGTTTGTGGATATATAACATTTTTGTATTGCTGCACTTATAGAAATTTAATGTTTCCATCCGTTGAAGTTAAGTTTTCAAATTTAAAAGTAAGCTGTCTTAATCATGGTTAATCAAGCATATTCTAAGTTCTAAATAAGTAAAATTAATTTTTTGACAAAGTATATTTTTCAGAGATATAAATACTAAATAAACAAGATGTGTAGATGTATTTGTAGGTATTACAATGAATAATGTAGCGAAAAGATTCCAGAGATTCTGAGAATATTACACGAGCTAACAAAGAATGCAGCAGTGTTCCAGAACAGAGTGGGATTAATGTTAATCAAGTGATTAGTTCGCTAAGTAACCTTGTGGTCAGTGACGTTGATAGATGGGAATATAATCTTCAGGAGCATAATTTATTTTTTGTAAAGAATCGCATGTTAAATAGTTCGTGGATATAGATTTTTCTTATATATATATATATATATAGCACACACACCACAGCACTATTATAAATAAACTGTTATTCCATCGAAGTCATTACACTTTAAAACCTATGAAAGTTTAATGACGTTATGTTATAAGTTCTAAATATGAATAATTAAAATTAAATTTTTTGAACTGTTATTTTTCAAATACAAATACAAAGGAAACACTGACAAGATTCCTAAATCACAAAATATTATAACATTAAGTCTCAAAAATGTTATGTTCGAATGTAAATTAATATTAAATGGTTATAAAAAATCTAACAATAATATATATATATATATATATATATATATATATATATATATATATATATTACAACTACATTTATATATGGACACATCGCTAGGTATATGACCGCACATATGTGTGTATGTGCATGTATTGACTGCTGAATATCTAACAGTTTTCTGTAGCTCTGTGGTAATTAAAATTTTACATGTGTATATACATTTATATTTATATTTTACATTTATTTAAACATTCTGTAAAGAACCTTTTTAGGGCTGAGATGTTCTTTAATTCTGATACACGTTGTATATATGCAAAGTTCATTTTTATAAATTTTTTGGGAATATTCCCAAATAACTTTATATTTTCACAATTGACCCTGATTTACTAAATTCCACAATTAACTTTAAGTCTTATTAAATGGATATAGAAAGTAAATTAAATTATTAAATAAAAAGTAAATTAGATTATTAAGTGGATACAGAGATCCTTCAAATGAAATAAATGAATTAAAATGAATATCTCATGAATTTATATATTTAAATAAATTAAATTGAATTAGTTTCATGAGATATTCATTAAATTCATTTAAGTATAGGATATTCATTTTAATTATTTAAAAATATTAAATTTATGGGATATTAATTTTATTTACACGCATAAATCAAATGTAGACTGAATGGTTTAAAAGAAATTACTTTAGTTCATTAATTTAAATTAAATTAACAAATTCATATGAATTAAAACAGACACACACGAAGCCATGAGGTTTATACACGTATATAGTATAGGTATATTATAATATATGCTAATACATTTCAATATATTATACGTACAACTCTCTCTCTCTCTCTCTCTCTCTCTCACACACACACACACACACACACATTCACGTCTGCATATATATTTTATTATTCATCAAGATTAACAATCACACTATTGCATAAAGAGACTGTATACCACAGCCATGAGTTGTACATACGTATATATTATATGCATATGCACAGTAGAAATGTATGTACTATATATATACAAATATAGTTTTTCAATATCATTTGTAATATTCATTGCACTCACCAACACTATATGTATATATGTATGTATGTATATTAAACATAATTTACATAAAATACACCGTTTCTGTAAATATATATTTTCTCTAGGTATACGTGTGTGTATGTATATAGCATACATTTATATAACCGTATATCTGTAGCATTCAAGGGATCATCCGAGCACTAAACCATACGGAATCATCCCTGTTAGACACTCTCTGGATTCAAGTTTTCCAAGTTGTTGTATTTTAATAAATAATATTAGTGTACTTATAAATAAATAAAAGAAATTAATAAATAAATATTTTATCAGACCTTGGACAACTTCTTCAACTACTTATAATGTACACTATAATTAAATAAAAATTCTTTAGGTGTATATTATTTAAATTCTTTTTACCATTGAAGTGGTTAATTGTTCAACCGTACATAATAATTTAAATGTAAAAACCTTAATCTTTTTAAAAAGTAAAATAATTAGAGAGTAAAAACAGAGGCATTTCTTGCTCCCCACAGACCCCGCTAGGTTGCAATTCTTTGAGTAGATATAATCTAGACTTTGTGTTTTGATTTAAAAACCATAAAAAATGATATTTTATATTAAATTATTCAAAGCACGTGCGGGTGCACACACACACATATATAATTAATACACATGTAATTTAATTATTTAATAATTTATTAATTAATAAATCCTTAAAACCTAATTAAGTTAGAGTTATTATTTTTAACCTGATAAGTTTATCTTTAAATTTTTAGGTTTATCTTAAATATTTAATAAATTATTATCCATAACTAATGAATTTATTCTTAAGTTGGACCTTTAATTTAATTATTATTTTTAATTTCTTATTAATGGACTTAACTATGCCATTGATAACACATTCACACTCACACAGTAAATACATTTATTATTGATTATTATTTTTAACATGGTGAATCTCTTAACCCAATTATTATCTTTAATATCTTAATTTTATTAATGTCTAAACTTAATTATTTAATATGATGAATTTAATTATTTAAACCTTAATTTAATAAATTTATAATTAATCTCTCATATTTAGATTTAACCGGTTATCTTTAGTATAATGAGTTTATTTTTACGATGGACTGTTAACCCACCGTAATCTCATGAATTTAAAAATAACCAATGTATTAAATATAAAATAACCGTAACATTGAGTTTACAATAACTATCAAATGTAATTTAAAACGATCATAAAACAACCCTTCACACACATCTAATATTTGAAACCACTGTTAAATAAGATTTAAAAAAATATTTGGAACGATTGTTAAATAAGATTTAGTACGATCGTTCTGCGGTGTTAAGATAACCATTTAAAATGGCCATTGTTCGCATAAACACACGCATTACTAAATAAATTTATTATATAAGATTATTATTATTATATCATGTTAAACAATGAAACTTTTGAGCTCATGGGCCTACCATGTAAGTTTATATTATATAAAAATATATATACATCTCTTTTGGTGTGTTTGTATTGCTATATATATCTATAAATATGCATATGCATATTAGAATATAACTACTATGGAAATTGTATGCCTGTATATCTTCTCTCCTTGAAAGTGGGTTACATGTGTTCCTAATTATATGCTAGTGATAGAGCTGTATAGTATATGTATTATACATACACATGTTATTGTATTGTATTGTATTGAATTTTACATATCAAGGCTGTGCATGTATTTTGCATCTGTAGTTATTTATCAAGATTAAAAATATTCTGTAATATTTTGTTTATAAAATTTAAACATAATTAATATATGGATATACATAATATACACTAGTCTCTTTAATATTTAAACTCTAGTATCATAAACGGTATTATATTTACGCGTGTATGTGTGTACAGTATGGTTAGTTGTGTGCTTGCCTTTTACGTATATATTTGTAGTGTTTCATATACGTGTATATACGTATTAAAAAAAGACTATATATATGTTATACTTTAGGGTTATCGGTGTTATTAAGGTAGGGTATGAGGTCGTTTGCTCTTGGCAACGGAGTCCGACAAGATAGAAACTACTACATCAAACCGGACGCTGAAGAGCTTATTGATCATCTTAAGGCAGGTGAGTATGTTCTCCTCACGGGCCCAAGACAAACTGGAAAGACAGCTACTGTCTATTACGCACTGGATGTTCTCCAATCCAGAGGGTACAACTGCATCTATGTCGATTTCCCTTCGCAGTGCTCCTCTGCCGATTCGTTGGAGATGTTCTGGAGGATACTGTCGCGCCGTGTCTACAACTCAAGTAGTGGGGTGCTTCCGGAACCAGATCTGACAGGCGATGATTGCGAGAATTACTTGAGGAGCATGCTAGTTTCGTCGGTTCCTATTAGATAGCATTTGGAGCCTCACACAAGGACACAAGGGTCTTGTCGGTGTTTGTTGCTCGTTGTTGGCAGTAGATACCACCATGAGAAACTACAACCACAGAAATATAGCAATGTGGGTTAAGTTTTCCAAGTTTACCTAGTGGAGAATGTGTTTACCAGGCCCACGTACAATGTCATGCATGAGAACTGTCAAGGTTCGCTAGTGCACGGGCTTCTATTGAAGATGCTTACTAATGGTGGGACTCTTGAGGTGGAATGGAGGGATCGGGCTGTAGTGGAAACCATTGATTCTCTAGTTGACAAAGGTATTGTGATCGATACGAGTGATTGTAGTGGCCTATCCATCCTGGAGTTTTCCTCTTCACTCCTGCACTCTCTACTGTTGAAGCAGATATCCTTGCCGGAAGATATTCCCGTGAATGCTGGACCATTGCCCTTCGACAGGACATGGGTCATCGAGCGGACTATATCACTGCTGGACCTCCGAGTTCTGGTGGAGCCGGATGATAGATACACATCTGAGTATGGGTTATAGTTCGAGTTTTTCCTGAAGGTGAAGACCGTGCTGAATGTGGGCTATCCTTTGTTGAACTGGAAAGCCATCCCAGAGGCAAAATGTGAAGAGAATCCGAGGCGCAGGTTGGATGTGCTCTTCTATGATGGAGATAAATGGTTTGCATTTGAGTTTCTGATGCAAGGGACTATAGCAAGCTTGAAGGAACACTACGAACGAGCACTGTGGTACGCTGAAATGCATGCGTGCCATGTGTACATGATCAACTTCGTGTTGAACGGCGATGGAGTTGAATTCAGAGGTGAGAAGGGTGCGCCAGTCAGTGTGTACAACGTTGTGCTCCGTTCCAGCACTGCAAGAATGGTTGGCGAATTCCAGGACAAAGTAATACCGCTCCTCACCACCACATCTAACGTTTTCTGGGACGCTACTTATGAACTGGCGGGTGGTTACATGATGTAATTCTTTCATTTTGCGCGATATTAACTACAGTCCTTATTCCTGGTTAAGGAATAAATACTCACAAGAGGGGTTTATAAACTTTGTAAATTATTACTACTTTTTTAATTTGTGTGTAAGCATTAAAGTAGTATATATTATAATAATATATTTTAAGAATATATTAATAATTGATATCAAATTTATATTTATATAAATAATTATTCTAAGTTTTATTGTTGTCATTAAAAATCGATTGACTCTATATTATATATAAAGTAATATTGTTTCAGGAATTTTAATTTGTTTTATAAAAATAGATTACTTATAAAAATAATGTAGCATTTTTTAGCAAAGTTACAAAATAATTATAGTAGTCTTACTAATACATTTATAGTCCCTTAGTTAAATTTGTTTGAACACTAAGTGTTTTGTGTGTGTCTCTCTCTATATAGTGTATTGTAACACTAAAATAGTATTAAATTAATTTAAATTATTATTCAAATTTTTATTTTAACAACAAACCTAACTTAACTTTTTGAAATGATCGAAAGTGTTAAAGTAAACCACTTAAGAAAGCCGTTTTGTCTACAGAAAACAAAGGGAAGGCGTTAACTTTATATAGAATATTTTATTTCTATAAAATACACTTTTATTTTATTAATTATAGAAGATTATGTTACTCTAAATCTTTTTATCTTATTATTATAAAGAAAAAACTCAAAATTATATATAAAAAACTCAAACGTAAGAATTATTAATTACAAAAGAAAAACTCAAATTAAAAAAATAATACCTTTTGTTAGTAAATATTTCAGATATAATATACGTTAAATGAGATTGAATAAAATTATTAATGATTAATAGTATTTGTATATATTATAATACTCATATAAACTTCATGTTGTTATTTAGTATGGATTTCCTACAGCTTTTCAAATTGCCTTAGGCACACACTCTGCATTTAATATCAAACTATACATACATTGTAAGTTTTGTTATATTCAAAATTTTATTAGTAACTTTAAAGTAATAGATTTTTTCACAAAAGAATTGTATGGGTAGAAACAAAATGTGTTATGCACTTGTTAATTTACATCTTAAACTCATTTCTTATATTTATTTTAATTTTACGTTTCACATAAAACATAAGTTGCATTAATATTCACTAAAAACGTTAATATAAATGATAATATAATAATTACCTAGTGTATAAACATATTTAACAGAAAAACGTAATTGATAACTTTAATATTCCCTTACTTCAATAAGCAGGTATGAAAAGAATTTTTAATTTGATTATGTGGTAAAAATGGTAATATATATTCAGATCAACATGTGTATTTTTCTTGAAATTTTTATATTTAATTAATAATAGATAATAAAGTCGATCTCTACTGTCGTAAAACTCTTGAAATTTAAGTTCATAAATTGAAACTTAAACACTCGACCATGCAAACATATTTAAAAAAAATTAATAAAATAAAATCAAGTGCAACTTTACGCAAACTGTGAATATGCACAATACTAATATATATACATACATATGGATAGATGGATCAATAATGTAGTGTGTATACAATATATACACTTTATATAACATGAAAACAAAATATTATAAAATAGTAATTTAAATTATTATTACTTGCATTAGCAGCTTGTTTCTAAAACTTTAATTTAATAAGAACTGTAACTAATTATTTTGTAACTTCTTTTTACAATTCAGGTTTTTATATAACATGCATTATAAGATTTGAACTTAACTAGTTTAATTTATCATAAATGTACTTAGAACATTGTTATGGTGTTAGAAGATTTTCTTTCTTTCGTACGTGCATAGTGAATCAAATTAAAGGGTGTTATTTTATTTTCCAACTTTATAACTCCATGACTTAATCTTTAAAGCGTATTTTTATAAGCATCCTACTTAATACAAATTTGTAATTATGAGAATCGAACCCACAATTTAACATTTAATGTGTAACATAACCTTCGTAGATATATTTTTTTTTCTATTTTATAAATATATAAATATTAATTTAAATGTATTAATTATAAATACCTTTTCTTAAAATTCTCTCAATCAAACAGAATTAGAATATTATTCCCAATCTTTTTATTTTACTATAAAAAAAAACTAAATATAAAAATAAAATTATTAATTATAGAAAAAAAATCCTATTACATCCTCTTAACCAATTTATAATAATAAAAAAATTAATTAATTATTTGATTCTTATTTCGTTCAAAATAAAAAATGTTTCTAACACTTTTCGATTTGGTTTGTTATTTTTAATACATACGTCCCTAACTCTACAATCGCGTGAAAGTGATCCTGCAAAGATAAGTAGATTCCAATAAGCTCAAAACAAAACAAAACAGGACACGCACATACACACGCACGCACGCACGCACACACGCCTCTACATGTGTGTGTGTGTGTGTGTGTGTGATAAGCAATAGAATGTAGAGAGATATATATACCTATGTATGAAAATCACTGTTTCTGTGCATTTTTCAAGTTCTTCTCCATCTGCAAGAGTTTGCCTTTCACATCTCCAGACTTGCTAGTTTCCTTTCTTAAGCTTCTTTAGTTCTTCCTCAAGCTTCTTTATCTTTGCTCTTGCTCCTTCACTGTCAGAGATAACGAGCTCACATCTGCTGCCTCCATTCTCTCTGTAAGCGACACAGACTGCATGGTACAAAGAAAATCAATACACATGTATGTATATATCACACACACACACACATCATATACATTATATATTCTTCTCCAGAGTGATACACGCTGAGTCTGTGTAGATAGAGCAATATCGTGGCGTTGCTGGGACTGCAAAACAAACAGGAGATGTGTGGTTACCATGGTGGAGAAATGCTGATCCAGTGCTCCCTGTGGAGAATATGCGAGCATCCAACACTGGCAAATGGGCAGTTCACCATCTTCATTGCACACTGTAGTGCAATGCTTCTCCATCTCCATCCTCATCACTTTCTCTCCACATCCTTGATTGCAGTCTATGACCTTCATACACAAAAACATGTGATACATACATACAATGCATATACGTATGCAATGTGTGTATACATTACACGTGTTATTTCCTTCATGATACATTCTGTGTGTGTGTCTGCAGTGAAATATATATTATCTATACAAAGGATATAATAATTGTAATAATAAGATGTAATAAGAACAATAGCTTCATATACAGGGAAACACACACACACGCACGCACACACCTTGAAAGGACAATCTGCATCGTGGGAAGCAGAATGAACAGCAGAGAAGACTTCCCCACATCCAACATTCTCACAGAAAACAGGCCGGAACAAGCAGACCGACTTGTGCTCAGATAGCTCTCAGCACTTTCAAACTTCTTTCACAGTGGCTCGTCTTGTGCACGTCTAGCCTCCGGAGTAGAACCTTGGCAAGGTTCTCACGTTGTCCCAAATTCCATACGCCCCCACGCTCCAGCTCATTTGCGAAATCCTCAATGTTGACCTGCGCGTGTCTCAACATGTATAACGTAGGTGCGTGCGTGTTTGATATGTATATGTTATGCATACATGTAACCGACCTACACACCACACACACATATACGTGTATGCATATATATACGTACAGTGTTACCTTCCAATCTTGCTCGACATCCGACGAATTAGATTCCGCTTCGACTTCACAAAAGACTCCAGGATGTCCTGTGCTGTTTCCGAAGGCTTCCTGTCAATGCTATTCATGTATGTTTGTACACAGACACACACACACCATAGATATATTCAGGCAAATATCAAATGGATATTCTCCTTCATACATACAGTATAATTATCCAGGATCGGATATACATAACATGCAGAGCTTACCACACTGGCACACACATAGCACACAGATATATATATATTATATATATACGATTCTTGATTATATATGGAAAATGACGCCAGTGGTTTTTTTCCCTGATTTAGCTGGTTTATTTAAAAATTTAAATAACTGTTTAAAATATTTATTTAAACAGGCAATGTTCTTTTGCATATACTGTACTATATATTGAAACTGGATACCATATTGCTACTAGACATTAACATTGTAGATCAAATATATATGTAAGATATCATTTATATACGAACTATCAAACTATGTATGCATAACGTCTTTTAGAGATTTTTACAGTTTTACGCACATATATATATACATATACGTATGAAACAACACACACGCACGCACACACACACACCTTGCATAGCTCCAGTCGCCAACACCAAGTTCGTACTCCTGGCTCTGCCGATGTAAATGTTCGAGCATTATCTTTGACATCCGATGCAACAGAGGCCGGCCGGCTGAAGATCTCGCCAGACGCACGCTCTAGGGATGCCGCGCTAGGGATTGATGCAGACATTTCTCGATCTGCTGCAGCTCGCGGACATCGCTGTAGCCACATTCCAGAGAAACGTACGTAGATTCTTGCAACCTATGGAAATATGAAGAATTCAGTGAAAAAAAACCCAAATTCAAACAAAATATGAGAAACTAGCAGGAAAATCCAGAGGAATCGGAGGAAATATGAAGAAATCTTACCGATTCTGCTCTTCCTGGATTGAAGGAGCTGCTTCAGCGCCATCGCCGTCTTCCTCACGACTCATCTGTGCTCGCCAGTTATGACCTAAGACAAAGAAGAACATTCACATGCATGGGAGGGAAACTTCTAACACAGTTTCTGGAAATGCACTTAAATGAAAAATTTGCAAATGACTATCATACGCGGGCATTTGGTCTAGTGGTATGATTCTCGCTTTGGGTGCGAGAGGTCGCGAGTTCGATTCTCGCAATGCCCCCCCCCAAAAAGAAGGATTCTTTTATTTATAAGCACTGTTTTTTTTTCACTTTCGAATATTCTCCGGGGCATTAGAACAGGGCATTTAGGGTTCCTGGGAAGGAAGAAAATGAGCGGGGCAAGGCTTTGCACGTTGCTTGGCGATCTCGGCTACGAAGGATGGCAATCGCTGGATCCGACAGCTACGAATGGCCGTTCCAGTACGAAGAAACGCGCCCGCTCCTCGATTGGCTATGCAACAATCTACGATCTTCCAATGTTCTCTCTCAATCCGAGCTTCTCCACTATAATGATCTCCTCAGCCAAGGAAAACTCATCCATGCGTGCGTGCGAATGCATGTATAGAAACATGCTTATTGGCACACCCATTTGAACTTCTGTGCATAAATAGGGTAAATGTAGGCACTTTCATGTATAAGTTTGTGTACATGTAAGACAGCGCTGTAAATTATTTAAATACATGTGTTACAGCAACATATTCTACCTTGCATTCGGTATATACAAAGAATGTATGATGTAACACATGTCTGCATGTTTCTGTATAAGCGGAATATCCATTTATTTAGTTTCTGTGTGCGAATAATGTGTGTAAATGTACGCATTTCTATATGTGATACGTGCATTATAACATGTATATACATTTCGTACATACCCATTTGACATTCTAATGAATGTACATTTTATGTATACTGCATGTATTATATATATTATATATATATATATATATATATTTCATACACATTTATAGGGGGAAGATTTGGATTTCGCATACGAGAGTATATCGGCATTTGGTAATAAGAAATCAAACCAAGAGGCCGTGCTTGGGAGTGAAGAGTCTTCAAAAGAAATACGGTAAAAGTCTAACTATTAACTATAAACATACGCGTATTTAACTGGATATACACGCATATGTTTGCATGTATTTGCATATTACTTACGTATGGGTGCGTGTGTATATGTATTTAATGCAGTGAAGGCACGCTCGCTTATAAGGAGGAAGCTTCTGCATTGCAACGAAGGATTCAACTGCTTCAGTCCCACATGGATTCTCTTACGAGCTACACTTCATCCCTTATGCAAGGTTTACTATACACATCTACATGTATACATAGGCATACATATATATCTGTATGTTATGTGTGTCTGATGCAAGGTAGACGAGCCAGGGTCGCTGTTGCATCTGCTGCTAGTAACCAGATGATGGTTGCTGAAGAAAAATTAACGAGCCGCAACTCAGAGGTGTGCGTGTGCGTGTGGACTATCACTTGTGGATGTAATATCATATTTTATGATATGTAACTATTATCCATTTTGCACATCTGCTTATTATATTGTATTACCTTTGTATGCATATGACAACTATAGTTTTCTCTAACCTTGTGCATAGATGGACACAAGTTTTTATGTATATATATTACACTAGAATTGCTATATATCTTGCGAATCTATGTTACATGTGCGTGTGTGTGCGCGTGTGGTGTGTGTCATGTTATATATGTGTCTAAGTTGCTACTGGTTTATTTAGATGAACACGGTGCTTGATAAGCTGGCTTCATCAGCTAGAGAGCTCGGACATCACCATTCTGGAACAGGTGATTAATTATGTTAATTAATACTGTAATTAAACATCTTTAAAATTACAGAAGGGATATTTCTCTCTTTTGCCGATCTCGGACCGTACATAGTTCAGGATCAAGCGTGTACGAAACAGCTAAACGAGTGGTTTGTTAAGCAATTTGATGTGGTAAGGCTCTCTCTACATATGTGTGATGTAATGTGTATATACACACATGTTGTGTGCGTCTGTAATATATGTTATATTAATTTATGCTTAGTATATGATACTTACAAAGAAAATCTGCTAAGGGTCCATCTCGTCTAGTAGCTGAAGAAGGAAATCAAAATGCTCATGGGTGACACTTGATGATTTGACAAACAGTTTCATGCAAGGTATTCTAAACAAGTTAAACATAAAAGGACTTTTTAAGTCCAGCTATTTTTCTTAATATTTACATCCAACAAAAGAACCACTTAAATATAAATTTTGATAATATACATGATTGAATGTGTGTGCGTGTGTGTGTTACATTTAACTAAACGTTTATGTTTTGCAGGAGACTCCGAGAAAAGCTATCACAAGCGGGTTTTAGAACTTCAGCGCTTGCGATCAATGTGAGTTTTAAATTACACGCACGCACGCATATATACACGTGTGTACATGGTCTTGTTAAAATTCTAAAATCTGTTTCAATTTTTAATGTGTATTAAACTCACTATATGCTACAATGAACTGTCTTATATGTGTAAATAATTATTTTTACTTACGAATTAATTTGCAATTTATAACTAGGTGACTACTTAAATCCATTAATTAGTATTTAAATATATAACGTATTACTTGAATGTATTATTTTGCAGATTTGGTATTAGTGAGAGGCAATGGATTGATGCACAAGTTGAGAAGGCAAAGCAGGAAGCCATATTAGCAACAGTTAAATCGCAGGCGTCCGCCGATGAAGCACATTTACACTCTGATCTTCATTCATTAAGGTAAAAGAAAATATTAGTAAAGAAATATTCTATTAACTTAAATATCAGCTACAATTAACTAATTAATTATAGCTTATATTTTAGTCAATTGAATATTTACTTACTAATATAAGATAATATGTAAGATAAACCATATATATGTAAATCACAATACACATGGTTGTTGACGTGCGCGTTGTGTGTGTGTGGTGTGTGTGTGAGAGAGAGAGAGAGAGAGGCGTACAGATATATACTCAAATGGATGGCAAAAGACCAACGATTACCAGCTTTGCACATTTTACATTTAATCGCGCGCGCGCGCACACACATATTATTATTCCAGGAAAAGGAATGCGGAGATTGGAAACGAGCTGTATTCACTCGCTTTAAAGGAGGAAAAGCTTCTCACTGAGGTTTGCATTCATGTCGATGTATATGAAACGTCGGTGGTATATATACGTATGTATGCATGTATATGTGTGTGTGTATCACGTATACATACATCACTTATGCACTTGACTACGTGTCTTATGTGGGTTAACATCTTATTTTTGAAAATGCAGGTGATACCTTCTTTGTGCTGGGAACTTGCTGAGCTTCAAGACACATATATTTTGCAAGGTCAGCTAATTATAATAAGCTAATTAAGTGATCTAAATGTTATAAATATTGAAGTGAACTAGTGCATTTCAGGTGACTATGATTTGAAAGTAATGCGCAGGAGTACTATATGTTGCAACAAAAGATGGTTGGTATATTCTTTTGTTAAAGTATACGATGTTAATATATTTTCATATCAATATAACGCTATTGATATTAGTGATACGCATGAGATATATACTAACATAGTAATACACTAACGATTTTGAGTTTTTTTAACAGTTTATTGGACATTTGGTTTGCCAAATGGCTAGACACAAGTTTCTACAAATAGCGTGTCACCTGGAACGAAGAACCATGAATGGAGCTTTTGAGCTGCTGAGAGCCATTGATGCAGATCTGGACGGCTATACACAAGCCACTATTGGCCGCATAGTAAGTAACATACCGACATTAGTATGCATTTATATGCGTACTAGTATGCACACACATGTGCATATATGTGTATGGGTATATATACACCAATCATGCATGTATATGTACCTGTGTTTGATGCACATAGTATCGGACTTAATACATTTATATAAATCTTTGTCTGTACAGATATTGCACATAATTCTGCTCATGAATATACATAGATAAAGGCTTGTGTATGAATATTAGTATACACAAAAGCTTACTTTATAAAAACAAAAACGTTAATATAATTGAAGCTTCAGTATATATATGCAATATATAGCAGGACATCTGTATGGATGTAGTTATATATGTCTAAATACACCTATGTAAACATGTATTTTATGTATACTTGTATATAAGAAGAGGAACAGTGCTTGATCAGATACATACAAACGTATCTCTCTCTCTCATCACACACCCACACCCACACGCGCACACGCACACACAAAAACCATTATCTACAGATATATTATCTACTATTTTACAATATATGATAATATATAAACTACCTATGTATGTATTTTTGTAGGACCGATGCTTGTCATTGTCACAAGCTGGTGCAGAAGCACAAGAGCATGGTGCCGTGGACGATCGGGATATATTTTTACATCGTGTTAGAGATTTACTCAACATATATACTTGTAAGTAATATGTCTATAGTATATATCCATAACACGAATATGTGTGTATGCAAGTGTAGAGAGCGAGAGGATTTAACTAAATGATTGACAGACGACCAAGGAGCAATTCCTATATATGTTTCTGTTCCCGGTTTAGTTCAACAGATAAACAACTTGCAAGCCGAGTTGCAATCTTTACAAATGGAGCTGGACAACACTCTTGCCGAGGACAAAACTAAATGCATCAACGAATTGTAAGTAACACACACACACACACGGGGTGTGTTACAATGTGTATATACATACATAGCATATCATATTCATGTGTATGTGTGCTATACATCTAAAGCATACAAATGTGCATATTTATGTATAGCTGTGTAATATATATATACTAATAAATTAATTAAAATCTCTCTCTCTCTCTCTCTCTCTATATATATATATATATGCATGTTTCATGTGTTTATGCAACTTTAGGTGTATATGGATGTATACACCTGTTTATAAGTATGGATGAATGTATTGTTCCTATTACACACGCACGCAACTGTAGATGTATATTATAGCATACTTATATTACCTATTTGTATATGCAGTTTGAACATTATCAGGAGAATGCAGCAGCTTCTTTTCGCATCTTCAACAACTGCACAGCCAATATTAACTCCCTGGGTAAAAAAAAAAGAATTTAACTCTACATATAATGAGTGAACAAAGATTTTATTAAGTTTGCAGTATATATGTTAAATGAAGTTTAATATATGTTATTTGTTTTGTAGCCTCTAATGAAGGAGCTAGCAGAAATGGAGAAGGTTAATTCTCAGCTTTCTGCTGCAATTGAGGAGGTTACCCGTGAACACCGTGAAAAAGCTGAGGTATATATACAACTCTGTGTGTGTGTGTTATAATTTATAAGTTACAAATTATGTTATAATTTTAATTTATCCTGTATAAATATTGCATATACTATAATAACTATTAAATTATGCCATTATATTATGGAAGGACGCTAAGTAAGCTGCACACACACTCTACGGATACACAATATATATGCAGTATATATCGTAATTCCTCTTCACATTGTGTATACTAAACAAACATATCAGTATACTGCAATACAGTAAATATATTATATTATGTAAACATATATATGTAACACGAAATTCATGTATGTCTATACATATTATTGTAATAATTGATGTATTATCTGTTTGTATCAGCAGTTAAATATTTTACTCACATATATATCGCACACACACGCACGCAACTGTATATATGAGTATGAGTACCATGGGTGTTATAATTAATGTTTGTTTAACAGATTGTTAAGCATCATCCACATGAAGTTGGGAGAGAAAGGCAGGTCTTCGTTAACTTTTTCTGTGCCCCTGATCGACTCCGAAGCCAGGTTAGGGAGCTCACTGCCAGAGTTAAGTCCATGCAAGCATAGACATGTTATCTCTCTCTCTCTCTCTCTCTCTCTCCCTCTCTCCATGCAAGCATAAACATGTTCTCTCTCTCTCTCTCTCCCTCTCTCCATGCAAGCATAAAATGTTCTCTCTCTCTCTCTCTCTAATACAGATACACTAAACGAAGATTGTTATTATTTTTCATAGAAACTAGTCTTTTAGTTGGTTGTATGTTATTTAATAAATTTACTAGTTAATAAAATCGTTACTACATTTGTTATATGTTTGTGACACTACGTTTATTTTCTAGTTTCTTTGACATATGAGTAAAATTATTCTCCACAGAGAACACAGTTTACTCGAATATTTTAAGCATCCGAATCTTAGTATATACTAATATAAACGATATATTAAGTTTCAACCTCAAAATTTAACTGAAGGTCTGAAAACTCAACTGACTCAACTAATTAATCTAGCTTAGCTTAGCGTACTCTGTACATGTTCTTGATATTGGCAAGATCCAGATCCGACTTGTCAAACTCGTCGAGAATCTTGAAGTAGTCGTTCATCTGCTTCTCCTGCTCCGCATGCAAATTTCCTCCTCTTCCCTCTGCATCTGCTATTACACAACAACGATACTTCATCATAATGTATTAGTAACATGAGCTTATATGTTTATGTTGTATACATTGAAACTTACGTAGAATTATATGTATGTTAGAGAGAGAAAGAGAGAGAACCATTATAAGCTGAATTCGAACACTAATATATGAACATTGTAAAGGCATTCATGCAAAGAATTAATATATAGAGACTAAAATGCTCAGTGCATGGTTTCGGTAATATAACTCTGAGGATATATCTAATAAAATAAACAAGCATGTCGATTATGTCTATGATATACCATACGTATGTTGTGTATGTATGTATGATATTATAACATGCTATAAAGAACGTTTTAAGACGCACCTTCTGGAGCAGTTTAACGCGTTCCATGTGCTTTTGATGCAGCGTCTTGAGCTTGAAAGCGAGAACAGCTTCAGGAGATTTATCACCTCTCTTGAAAATTTTCGGCTGCAACTGGGGTCTGTTCATTTTGATCGGGCATTCCTAACCGGTATAGATTATCAGTTTGTAAGTGTATATAGCTTAAACAGTAACAATAAAGCAAGGGGCATATAATAATACCTCGAACATATCCTCGGTTGCGTGCCGTGCAGAAACCGGCCTCGGCATTCCTCCCACCATGAAGAGAAACTCCTGATTCATTATTTAGCACTACACACGCACCACACACGCACGCACGCACGCACACGTACACGCACGCACAAATATACATACACTCTCACTTCCGACAACGCTGTACTGTATGTCTGTAAAGCATTCTAAGTTTCATGGCTATTTAATGTTTATACAAATGTACACCAATACATACTCATACAGATGTGTTTATAACAAAACGCATACATGCACACATAAGAAGCAAACACCCAGACGCACGCACACCTGCAGATGCTTCACCACATTCTTGGCGTCGGCTTCAGACTCCATCTCGACGATCGCACGGCCGATTCCTTTCAGCGGATTGACAGGACTCTTGACAATCTCCACATTGGCGACCATCCCGAACTGCGAGATCGCAGAATTGATGACTTTCTCGGAATCAACGGCGAGAGTTCATCCACGATCACAGTCCTCTTCACCCGGTCGCGAAATTCCCTGATTTTACTCTCGTCGACCTCTCTCATTTTCCGATTCGATTAGTGTACATGCATGAACTCCCGTGTATCCTCTCCAAAATGCCGATTTTGTGAGCGATCCTGTAAGAATCGACCTGCACCAGCGCCAAGGAACTCTAGGCTGCTCTTGAGAAATCCACCTGCATTCTGGAGGAAATCTTGATTTTCTTCCACGAATCAAGCTTCAGTCGAAGGTCGATTTTCAAGAGCGCTTAGGAGTCTTCACGGCAGAGCTTAGGTTCTCATCGATCGCCGCTACTCGAGCAGGCCGCCGCATGCATTCTCGATGAATCTGCAGACAAATCTTTATTTCAGTAAGATTTTTTAAGAATCGAACAAGAGTTTTTTATCTCAAAAATGTGTATTTTTCTGAGAGAAACTGAGATTTTTTTGATGAAATCGAGATTTTCTTGGAGAAAAACTGAGATGAGATACCTGAATAATGCTGATCTTGATTGCAGGCCGCGGAAATCCAGGCGGCGATCGATCGAAGCACCAACGGGTTTTTCAAGAACCCTAAATGAGAAAGAAACCCTAATTCTGGGTTTTCTGAACAGGGGAGAATTAGGGCTCTTGAGGAAGATGAAGCCGCCTTCTATCCTCTCTTGTCTATCAAATCAATGCATGCTCACTCCTACAGATGAAGAAGCCGCTTCAATTCCTTCTCCAGAGGAAGTATTTCCGCCCGAGGTATGTGTGCATGCGAGCTCTTACACATTCTTAAAATGTATTGGGACAATTGTATATGTATGTGGTCACACACACACAGATATATCTATCTATCTATCTATCTATGTGTGTGTATATGTATATGTATATGTACGTGTGTATATGTATATGTACGTGTGTGTGTATAAACCCTCTTTCTTTTCAGTTTTCCAACACTAGGCAGATGAAATTCGATACACTCTCACTGCAAGGGGGGTTTACGATACTCAAGGTACGTATGACATGTGTTTGTGTACGTGGGTATGCGTTTGTAAGTGTATATATATGTATTTATGTCTATGTATGTGTGTGTATGTATATATTGCCGTAGGTTCTCTTACAGTTAGTTTGCAGGGTCGAATTAACGCTTCTGATATACTTGGTATCTCGAATTCGGACCTTGTTCCCGGAAAATACGAAGGTTCTCTCTCTCTCTCTCTCTCTGGTCTTGTTAATACCCCGCGCGTGTGTGGTCCTGTTAACTAGTTGAATATATCAATGTATACCTAACGTAATATAGTACTCCACCAGTATACCATTGCCATAGTTTAAAAAAATTATACTACGGTTGTAAAACGAATAATATTTAATAATACTAATTTCTTTCTTTCTTTTTTGTGTTTTTCCCAGGTGGTTTTAAGCTTTGGGAGTGTGCAGTTGACCTTGTAGATACACTCAGACGTGAAATACAAGATGGTCAGCTCTCTTTCCGTGGAAAGCGTGTTTTAGAGGTAATTTAACTGTTCGTTAATAATGTTAATAATATATACTTGATTAAGTAGCTAATAGAAGCATAACTATATGTTATTGATAATGTTGTGGTTGCTTGCAGATTGGCTGTGGTCACGGTCTTCCAGGAATCCTTGCATGCATAAAGGTAAACAGCATCTTATATATGCATATACAAACGAACACATACACACTGTGTGCATTATACATATATGTTTAGTGTTTAACATATATGTATGTATATGTTACAGGGAGCTTCTGTTGTACACTTTCAGGACTTTAATGCGGAGGTTTTAAGGTGTTTAACTTTTCCAAATGTGAATGCAAACCTGGAATATGCTCAAGCACGTCTTTTACAACCAAATGCTGGTGCACTCACTCCTACACGCTCACTTACTATATGTAAAGCAATTTTACACATATGTAAAGAAAATTCAATATAACGCATGCACGCACCTCATACACACATCACAAATACGCACGCACAAGCATATAAACATATGTTCGTAATACAAATATATAATAACGTGTATATGACAGCTCCAGAAGTTCAATATTTTGCTGGAGATTGGGAAAACGTGGACACGTTACTCTCAACAGTTGAACAGACTTCTGAAGATACTCCTCCCGTAAGCTAATTTTCATTTAATTAATGTTGTTGTGAGCTTTATTGCGTATTTACTAAATTAGTTGAAATTCTCTCTCTCTCTCTCTTGGGTGTGTGTGTGTCTCCCACACACACACACCAATGTGAATACTGTCTATCAAAGCTTGTTTTAATTCGATAATATATTGTATATAATTGATATTTAATTGCAGAGTGTACAAAACGAGGAGGTTGATACGGAAACGAGGCTCCGTACGAGGAAGAAATCCGGAAGCAGGGCATGTGAAAGCAGGAGGGAGGATTATACTGGAGAATATGCTGGGGGATATGACGTCATTTGATGTCGGAGACAGTATATGCTGTTTCTTCTTTTCCAAAGCTTTACTCCCTTATGAAGAAGGTACATATATTTATAATGATTAATAGAATAATATTGATATTAACATTGTTGCTTCTGGTAAATATAATAATAAGCTGCTCTATATATATCACGGTTGTGTATCAATAAGTAATCTTTATTCGTATGTACAGTGTCTTCGACCTTATTACGGGGTAGCATATGTAGCGGGGAAAAAACATTATTTTGGTGTTGGTGGGGCACAAGGCAGTTTAAGCATCTGGTCGAAGACCATGGTTGGTTTAAACTTTTTCTTATTTATTTATATATTACAATTACGATTGAGTTTAATTACATTTTTTATGTGTATCTCATGAACTTAATTTAATTTAATACTAATGTTATTATCTTTTAGGTGAGTTTGGGGCTCATTTGGTTGCCGAGTTTGCTGATGGTTCCTCTAATGTGAGGGAGATATGGAAGTTTTTCTTTAAACAATAGTTAACATATGATTTACTCAATATATACGTGTTGCCATACAAAATTGTATAACGTGTTTCTATTGTGTAATATACAAATTATAAATATTTGTTAATATATAATAAATTTTAGATATGAAAATGTATTAGATTCAATCATTAGATATATTTTCCTTTAAATCCAAGGGGTTTAGCAGATCTCTCTCTCTCTCTCTCTCTATGTGTGTGTGTGTGTATGTGTGTGTGTGTGTTCAAGCTTCATACCATAGACACACATAAACACCTATTCTAAATGCTAATATAATTACATATATAATTAATATATATATTCTTAATTATTATATTTTCTTAACTTTACATATATACCCTCAATATTTTATATTTACATAAATACATTTACCAAACTATAACACACTTTTTAAACTTAATAAAGTCAAACCACAAGTAATTTTATAAATACCTTTATTTTAATACAAATAAAACTTAATAAATTAAAATAAACGAATCAACCACAAATAATTTTAATTTTAATATAGATTTTAATTATTATAAACAAAGTTAGAAAAAATTAAAAAATACAGCAAATAAAAATGAAACAAATCATATTGATGTTTCTAATAATGTTAATATAGATTTCTATTTAAGCCAATCTAAATATTAGCCATTTGATTTAAAATTTAATAAAATATTCTTGTTATTATTTTATTTATTTATGCTGAAATTTGAAATAAAATGGAATGATATGAATTAAATGTATATTCAATTCTATAGAAAATCTAATGACATAAAATAAATATATATATTAAAATGATAATTAAAAAAGAATGTGTTAGTAATTAAATTATATCGTAATATAAATGTTTAATTAATTGTGTTTTCTAGTGAAGTATTATGAATTACAAATTAATTTTAAAATATATATTCTATTCAAGTCTTAAATTGAATAATATAATGTTAAAACTTCAAATATATATATATATATATATATATATATATATATATATATATATATATATATATATATATATATATATATAAAAGATTTCGAATTTGTTTTATATAATATGATATATACACATGTACTTAAGAGAATATCTCTTTTAACCAAATGTGTCGAATTAAGCATGTTTAGGATTCTCAAACCGGATTTAGTTTAAACATTCATAAATTTAAAACTGTAGACATTCTTCTCCCAAGGTACCTACATTCCTCAGCTTGTGTAGCAATGGAGTTTAGGAGAGGCCTAATCTCCGTGTTTATGCTAATCTCTCTTGTTTTAGCTGTTCAAGCACAGGTAGGCTCTAACAATTATTACACTCGTACCTGTAACAAGGCGGAGAGTATCGTAAGAAGAGTTGTAATTGATCATCTTTCCAAAGATCGCACCATGGCTGCCGCACTTGTTCGACTGCATTTTCACGATTGCTTCGTTAATGTAAGCGCGTGTGCGTGCGTGCGTGTGTGTGTGAGAGATGATTATGAACAATAGTGAAACTTTTGTATATTCCCTTTTACTCTCAACAACACACACGCAATGATTATGAAAGATAATGAAAACAGTTTTTCTATATAAACTCACTAATTAAGTTTTATAAATTAATTAAGGGCTGTGATGGATCAATTCTCTTGGATTATGCACCACCCTCTGCACCAAGTGGAACCTTGACAGAGAAGGTGGCACACCCGAATATTAACTCTGTACGTGGGTACGATGTTATCGACGATGCAAAGCTTCAAATTGAAGCAGAATGTCCTGATGTAGTTTCTTGTGCTGATATAGTCGCTATTGCAGCTCGAGATGCACTCTACGTGGTAAATAATTAATATTAATTATTATTATTATTATTAAATAAATATATAATTCAAAAAAAGGTTTATTTTTTATATAGGCTGGAGGTCCCTATTACGAAGTAGAATTAGGAAGGTTGGATGGGAAAGTCTCCATTAAGGAGCTCGCGGAGAGCAACTTACCTTCACCATTTGATAGTGTTGAAAAACTTATTTCTATATTTGCAAAACAAGGTTTATCACAAGAAGACATGGTCGTTCTATCAGGTAATATTATAACGTTACATGCGACTAACCCTAACTTTTGAATTAACCCTTAAAATGACCTAATTTCTTGAAGGGTAACTGTGTGTGCAGGTGCACACACTATCGGGCGAGCTCACTGTTCCGTATTTGCGCAGCGTATATATAACTTGACCACGTTTGAGTTTGGACAAACTGATCCAGTATTTATACAAAAGCTCAGGCATTTGTGTCCAGAAAATTCTACTGCATCTTTATCAACCTTGGTAATACATGCATACATCTCTTTCACACACACACATACACACAGGTGTGTGTAATAACATGTTACTTGGCATATATACAGGTGGAGCTGGACCAATATTCACCATTTAATTTTGATAATTCGTATTATCTTAATTTAATGGGTGGTAAAGGTGTGTTGCTTTCGGATCAGGCGCTATACGAGAACAAGAATACACATCCCAGAGTTATGTATTATGCCAACAATCCTGTGGAATTCAGTGTTGCATTTGCACTAGCCATGTTGAAAATGGGAAGAATAGGGTGGAAGACTCGTGAGAATGGAGAGATTAGGAGGATCTGCAACATGGTTGAGAGCTGATTATATGTCTCTCTATATACTGCTAACCATTTTTGTAGCTCATTTAATATATTTACCCTGGTGACATTTATTTACAAGAAATAATGGGGAGGTTCACAATTACCACATATTAATAGCTTAGTTTTAGTATAAAACATGCTTTATTAATGTGTATATATGTTTTGTGAGAGCGCATGAAAAGGGACTGACTGCTTACACTTCACAATGTTGACATATTTATACATGCTTAATGGGTAATAATTTATATCAAACAGGAAGTGAAAAACATAAATTCAAAAGAAATTATCACCAAAAACATGTTTATAACGTAAACATATCCATTACACAATTATATTATGGTGAATCACACTTCATGTTTTATAATGAAACATAAGGGAATGCTTATATAGAATGACATTAAAAATTGAAATTAAAAAAAAAAAGTTTATATAAAAGGATATTTTTATTTTATATTGTTATTATTTATGTGTTTTTGTTTATAAAAGATGATGCAAAACTCACAATCTTTTGAGCTATGCATTATCTTAAAATAGAGGCCATGTACTATCTTAGTAAATACATACATAGTAGCTTTATAAATTTAAACCCTATTAACATCAAGGATGCCCTTATAACATTCAAGTTTGAATCCTATTAGGGCCATGCATAATCTTTAGCCTACATTATAGTGCATAGCCTAATCATATTCAAATCCTGTTGAGGCCATATGCACACACTTAAGCATTAATAATGGTGCATAAAAGAGTAAAAGTATGAAGTTGAATCTTGTTAAGGCTATGTTAATGTGTAATTGCATATTTAAAATATTCGGTAAGTTAAAATAATTAATTATATTTAACTATTGTGTTTAATTTTTTCTTCTCTTTTTTTTTTAATCATAAATGAGGGACTTTGCATGCTTAATGATTTGTGATGTATATTATGAATTTACATAAATATGTATGATTTAAAATACATATATAGTATTACAAATGAATTTTAGTTTCAAATATGAGAAATTTTTAATTTTTACCCAACTATATATTCTCACACATTGTATAAATATTATAACATTAATAACTTTTAAATCTCAATGTATTCATAATTATTTTGATTTAATAATTCATAAATCAATAAATTATAGATTTATGATTACAAATTAAATATATTTTGCATACCAAACATATATCTTTTATAGTTAAGGTTTTGTATTTTAAAACATATCAGACTACATTTTTATTATACCTTAAACATAATTAATTATTTAAATTATCTTTTTGACATTTCATTCTACTTTGAACTTAGAATATGGATGACCTAATGAGGTTTGAATTACAACCTTTTGGGACATGCATAATTCTTAGCCAACTTGTTTAATTAATTAGTTAAATCTAAGAAAATACATATATATATATATATATATGCAAACACTATTTTTAAATAGCTTTTCAAACCTTAAAAAGCAAAGTGTAGTGTATACACATACATGTGTATACGAACATAAATAAATTACAACATAATTTTAATTAAGTCAATTCTTAACTTGTTAAAAGATATTTAAAAACTTAAATCATAAAATATTTTAAATAAACATCTTTCTTGAAAAAAAATTATAATAATACAACCTTTTGGGGCATGGCCCAACTTGTTTAATTGATTAGTCAAACCCAATAAAAACATATATAATATATATATATATATATATATGCAAACACTATTTTTAAATAGCTTTTCAAATCTTCAAAAGCTTTTATATATGTAAAGTGTAGGGTATACACATACATGTGTATACGAACACACATAAATTATAACATAACTTTAATTAAGTCAATTCTTAAACTTGCTGAAAGATATTTAAAAACTTAAGTTATAAAACATTTTAAATAAACATGTTTCTTGAAAAAAAATTATGATGGTAATGAAGAAGACATATTCTAATAGTTAAATTATTATTCATCAATCATGCAATTACATATTTATGTATTTAATTGTGTTTATTAAAAATTAATTATTCTTGGGATTTCTTGGATGCCAAAGAAAATTATAGAATTACATGTGCAACACACAAAATAGCCCTCAGTTATAAATTAAGAATATATATACAAGTATATCTACTATATGACATAAAGCCAAGTTATTACTGTGCATAACACATGGAACTGATATATATTTAACATGGAATATATCCTCAACATAATATAAATATGATCATAAAGCATATAATACTTTGAATAAATATTATAAAACTTTAAATATATTCAAACCTTAAACACCACGTATATATGAATTCATATATTTATAAACAGTGTGTATATCAATTTTTAATATGTACACTTGAAGTTCACATAGCCTTCATATTTGTAAACAGTGTGTATATCAATTTTCAATATGTACACTTGAAGTTCACATAGCCTTAAATTTATACGCGTTTAAATGATTGATATTTATAATAGCAGATTTTACTATGATTTATTAATTTTAATATCAAATTTATAGAGAAGTGCAGATTTTTCAGTTTACAATTAAAGAGATTAACATTTAAAATTTAAAAACGTGGACATTTAAAATGTATCGCACTGCAAAATTTATTAATCAATTCTTAAATTTATAAAATGAGAACCATGGTTATTTTAGAAAAGAAAATATACACCCAACTGGAAATTCTAACACTGACACGTAGAAGCAAGTCACCCATAACCACTCAAGACATATTGCAAACCGAATCTTTATTTAAATAAACCTCCTCTTCACATTCAGAGACGAGATATCTTGAGAGGGCGTACATCACTGGCAAGCTCCTCGGCCATGGCAGGCTGGAAAAGCTCCAGACACCTGCCCTGCTCAACAAAACTCTTCCTGCACTCGGCCGCAGCAAGCACACCGGTTGCAAAAGCACCGTGCACAGTCCCCGGGAAGCTCGCACTCGTGGCCTCCCCTGCAAAGAAGAGGTTGTCCACAGGCGCCCTCAACTTGTCATACAGCTCGTGGTTTCCCAACCATGTCATAGCTATAACATCCCATTGAGTTCTCGTCTGATCCCCACCGAGACACAAGGTAATTCACCTAAACAAGGCTCATCACTAAACATACTATACATATACACATATATTGATATGTACAAACTATATATATATGTGTGTGTGTGTACTTACTGGCTTAGAAGCGTTTGGTAGTATTCTCTTGAGCTGATCAAATGCAAAACACACAGTTTCCTCATCGGAGAGTTTCTCAATATCATCTGCAAGACGGCCAGCCGGCATGTAAACAAGCACCGGATGACCAGTTGGCTTGTGGAGATTGAGGAAATAACTGCATCCGTATGTAGTAGAAGCAACAACTCCCAGAAACTCCACATTTGGCCAAAACACGTCCTATATTCACAAATATTTGTTAACGTTTATGTGTTTATATGTGTAACACATACGCACGCACACTTACATCAAAACAAAGGGCAATTTTGTTCTCATTGCCGAGTCCGAGTCCTTCAATAGCTTCTTCTTTCCATGATGGCAAACAAGGCTCAAAATGAATTATCTTGGCCTTTAAGACACCAATTGGAGCAGCAATGACAACCGCATCCGCCTCATACACCTGTGAGTCCTGTGTTGTGATTCGAACACCATGTCTTTGCCGATTCACTTGAACAACCCTGATATAATTATAAGTATCGGAGAATGGTATAAACAAATGTATACAACTAGAATACAGTTTTGTATACATACATATAGAGAGAGAGAGACTTATATGAGTTGTATATATATACGTGTGCACAGATATACTTACTTTTGATTCAGACGGATGTCCAAACCATCAGCCAAAGAGCTAATAACAGGGAAGTAACCTCTAATCATCAATCCATGACCTCCTTCAAGTAACTCTTCCTGAAGAGAAACAAAAGAATATTAGAAAACAACAAATATATATGTAATAAGATGTCAATGATTTTATACATAATTTAAAGATGAATATAACACATGAGATGGTATTTCACCTCATCCCAGCATCGTACAGATATACGGTCTGCATCCGCTCCAAACCAGCCTTCTAATCTACATAAATACCATTGAAGAACTTTGCCAGCAAGTCCTTCTTGTCTACAAAAGCAATTGTAAGTATATTCATAGCAGACACACACACACACACACGATACAAATACATACTTCAACTCTGGATGTCTTTCCAACACAATCGAAAACGCCTTAAAAACGGACATATCACTTGGAAACTCTTCTCTGAGCTTCTTCGTCTGCATAACATTAACCAGATCAATTAGTACTAATACATGATACATTAGACTGTCTAAACAAACAATTGCCTACCATTTCCAGCAACGCCTCAAAGGATTCGCCTACTTGAAACACCAACTCGGGTGGAACTTGGAAACCATCCATATCAAACAAAGCATAACTGTAAAATATAAAAAGTTAAATATTAAAAAGAATAATAAATAAAAATATTTGGAAAACATATGACTGGTTAGCATTAGCATTCACAGGCTATGAAAGATTCACCTGTGAGGTGCAATGGTGGTTACTTGGGCATGCTCCAATTTGAAGATAACCATAAGTCACCACCATACCTGCCTCTCAGCGGATGAGAAATGCACTCTACACATGCATTCTAAATACAATATGCCCCAACAAACAAACAGCACACTATAAGAGAAATACACACATATACGTGTATATGTACATATGTTGTATATATATCTTGCCTTTCAAGATCATGGTCATACAAAACTGAATTATCCCCACTTGTCCGATACAAAGGCAACCCCAAACGGCCTATCACTGAAGCCAAAGGGTTCTCTTTACTTACTCCATGCAACCTGTAATTTAATTAGTTGGATTTTTTTATAGATCATTATTATTAAATTAGTTTATACTTTAATGATTAGTTTAAACTAATTATATAATATAAGTACTAATTATATCCTATTTTCCACAATAAAACCTTGGGTCAGAAATATTGTAATTTATAATTTTAAAGAGGTTATTAAAAGATAAATGCTATTTATATTTAAATAGGATATCAAACTAAATGTATGGTAGTAATGAATCAGATTAATTTCGATTTAATGCTTAATAATATTTATTGATTTAATTTATGAGATATCTAAGCATTTCGATGTAATAAAAAATTTAAATTTTATATCTTAAGGATGGGAATAAAACTTATGTATTGTTTTATGTAGCTTATGTTTTGTTAAGTTTAATTGACTGTCAAACAGAGCATATTCTACATATGCGTGTGATGTAAACGTTTTTAAGAAATTTTAAGTTTATATCTCATTAAGCGTAGATTTTTTAAAAAGAAATAGGGTCAATTTTAATCTGGTTTAATTAATCGTATTCTTATATTGATTACCAAGATGCACCCATGTCAACTGGAAAACCAAATGAGTAATCCGTGTGAACACGACCTCCCAAACGATCACGTGATTCAAGCACAGTGACCTGCATATATATTAACGAGTTAAAAACTAAAAATTAATCGATAATGATGCTAATAAAGTAATACAAATTGGGAACTTACGAAAATATACAGCGTTTTAATATTTGAAGGGTATATACAAGAATTTTCAAATATAAACGATACCAATCGAATAATTATTGATTAATATAATATACCTTAAATGAAGCCTTGTGCAAGGCTCTAGCCGCCGCAAGCCCAGCAATTCCTGCACCGACCACTATGACAGAGGGACTCGACGTTGTCGCCTCCTTAACACGAGAATCTGGACACAAACAACAAAATTGCAATAATCTAGTAAGAAAAAACGAAAAATGAGGAAATTTCGTACCATTTACTGATGCAGGAGCCATTTCAAAACAAAAAATCGAGACTTTTTGAAGAGATCTGCTTTGTTCCCGGGAGATCTAATTACTACTATCCTGTATTAACGGCTTGACAATTAAGCTACAAAATTGAAGATACTTATACGGGAATATCAGGAACAAGAACATAAAGCAGATGCGTAGCGGAGCAGACAAATTTCCCGACATGCGGCTTTTGAGAAATCAGAATTGCCCAAGAACCCTAATCCAAAACTCTGGACCAACCCTAATTTCTTAAGCTTTTTGTAGACGGGTTGGAACCTTAACCCCTGCCACGTGTACTAGTCGGCGGCCGCATATCTCGCGAATAAAGTCAGATTAATTACGTCACTTCCTTTCTAGAAAACATTGGTTTTAGTAACAAGAATATCCTGAGAATATCCACAAAGAATATTCGTGGAGGTTGCGTTATTAAGGAGAATATTCTTGGAGGTTGCGTAGACTTTGTAGTAGCTTGCCAAGCAAAGAAGAACAGGTGGAGGGTCTTGTCAACGGGCCGCACATCATATACACCACATTTCCTAATGGACGGACATAGATGTCTTCTACCTTACGTAATTGGCTCACAAGACTTTGTGATTGCGACGAGTTGTACCTGTTATTAATAAATCTATTAATATTGAAATACACACACACACACACACACACACACACACATGAAAACATTACGACCTTTCATATATAACATGTGTATATACACAAATGTATACGTAACAACATCCCTTTCAAGATTAATGTGTAGCTTTATATATATGTGTGTGTGTGTTAAATTTGACTCAAGGTTATTTGAAAATTCTCAGATAATTAAGGGTTATTGAAGAAATTTTCCTACTGTTAAAACTCTACTAAAAAACAGATTTCATATATTTATAAATAATATAAAAAATGAATATTATATAATAAATTTAATATAAATAATTACCCTTTGTCTTTTGTACTCAATTCCGAAGCAAAGACTGTCCCCATGGATATCACTCTTTCAACCGAGGGAAGGTTGGATATCTCACTAACCAGCTCTGGATCCCATTGCTATTAAAAAATCACATAAATACAGTTAAATGACTCTCTCTCCTCTCTCTCTTTCTCTCTCTCACACACACACACGCACGCACACGCACACATATGAGGTACCTCTTGCAACATAGTAGCTCCTGGAGATAAGTTTGTGTTTTTAGCAGGGTCCTTAAACCATTGAAGGGCAGTAACAGCCGCCGAGCAACCAACAGCATGTGCAGTATATGAATGTCCATGCAAAAGTGCATCTAACTGTAATTCAAATATTAAATGAATCACATTAAATAAAATAAGTAAATAAACATAAATAATATATTATTCTACCTTGGATGGACCTTGAAAAGCTTGGAAAATCTCTTCGGATGCAAGCGTAACTGCCAATGGAACGGTGCCACCTGTAGCAATTTTGCATAACAAGCAATATCTGGTTTGCATCCTAGTATTTGCCATGCCGACTGCATTACAACAACATTTTTTAATATGCTTATTAAGTTAAATCAATGATAAATCATATATTATATTCATGCATGCTTATATACATTACAATAAGGATATTATATTATACATAATTATAATAATGTATATGTTTAAGATAAAATATTTATGTAGCTTACTTCATAACCCAGACGCCAAACACCGGTAAACACCTCATCAAAAATAACAGGGATTTTGTGATGTTTGCATATTTGTACAAGAATACGCTGAAATAACGGATCTACAAGCTGCATCCCACCTGCTGCGTGTATAACTGCAGATGTATTTATTTAGATATTTAATATTTAATTTAATTTTTTAAAATATATTACATTATTTAATTTAACATTACTATTTGGCAGCCTCGTTGAATAATATCTATATTGCACACACACACACACACACACACATTTAAGAGCTACATATAAAATCTGAGTATATATTAGATGTAATGTTAATATGAATGTTTAATGTTAACTTACCTGGCTCAATTATCAGTCCAGCAACTCTTGTATCACCACTTAAAAAATTTGACAACTCTTCCTCAATAAGTTCTGAGTATATTCTTGCCAGTTCGGTATATCTCTTTGAAAATTGTAAACGTCTTCTCTTTTATCCCAACAAAATCTAAAACATGATGAAGTAAAGGATTATTAAATGTAATTAACACTTCAATAAGAATTATGTCATTAGAATTAAACTATATACGGTTTAATTGTTTATTTAATCTTAATTTAAATGTTTAATTGAACACTGACCAGATGATGAAAGTTTATAGTCCTCTGGGAACGTTAAATGCCATTTGTTATCCTTGAAAAATATTAAAGGTGGTTCCATGAAATGTCCTCTTCCAGAGTACCTATATTAATTAGCTTAATATGTTAATATCAAGTATAAATATTATAAGTATAATTCTGTATAAAGCTCATAAATTTAATTACATACATACCATGGTTGCTGAAGAAACCCTGTATAAGGAGACGACGCTTGTGCTTCCATTGCTCCAAGAGTGTCACCATGGTAAGACCCTCTCAAAGCAAGCACCTAAAATATCATTAATACCATTAGTTATGTGTATTTCTAAAACTTAACATAATGTAAAAAGAAAGTTAATGATTTAAATAATAAAACTTAATATAAAAATAAGCATTACCTTGAATTGAGGTGCTTCTTTTGTGTTGTAAGAAAACCATGGTGAGTGCATATCTCCTGAAAGCCATTTTCAGAGCAATTTCAATAGCAGTTGATCCATTATCAGAGAAATATACTCTTTGTGCCCAGCCTATAACATATAAAATACATTAAAAATATGTGATATCCTATATATAATATTTATATAAGCTTTATAAACAGTACATACCAACTGATCTCTCTCTCTCTCTCTCTCTCACACACACACACACACACACACACACACACACACACACCACATTACCTTGTCCAACACCTTGAAGAAGTAATTCAGCACACCGAAGTCCGGGCTCATGTATATTTTCTGGGAACATTACATGCCCATACCTCCCTGCTGCATATGATATTTGTTTTGCAAGCTCGTGCTAAAAATATAACATATATAAATATAATCAGTTTAAATATATATACATATACGTATGTATACGTATATGTGTAATATTACCTGCATTGAGGCATCTGGTCCCTGTGTCCACCAGCTAGCGCATGCATCAAAATGTTGTGTAATACATCCCTTTCTCTTCTGTTGTACACTATCATGTTATTTACTATTAAATAGTTTTTATTGATAGTATGTACTTACCTTTGCTTACTATTGAAAAAATAAATAGTTAATTTAGTAACTTAACTCTTTAAAAATAGCACAATAGTTGTGATTAGTAGCATAAACTTATGAAGTAAGTAGTTATAAATATTTATATTGAGTCTTTAAAAATCAACACTTTTAAATCTCTCAATACATGCCTCTTTAATGTTATATACTCATACATAGAATTCTTTATAATAAAAAATTATCAGTATGTGTGTGTGTGTGTAATTCATTATAAATATGACAACTGACCTCATATATTGAAAATAATTCACCACAGCGGGAATCGATCACTGTCACTTTTTCTTGTGGGACCAAGTTATGTTGTGTAAAAGGCCACCAAAGTAACTCAGTAGCCTTTTTAGGCATTTCATTTAACCTCTGTATTCTTCTTTGGTAAACCTCTTCAAGTAAATGTAAACCTCTATAAATACTCCACTTGAGTTTCTAAACCAGTTAATAAGATCATCTTGTGTATCGTCCGGTACACGTGGAAGCACAAAAACTGGCACTCTATTAAAAAAAAAAAAAACAGAAATATTAACTGAGAAAATTTCAAGATATTCGATATAAATATATATAATTGCAACTAAACCATATTCAAACGTAATTTTATTAGAAGATAGGTTCCAGTATATACCTTCCTTATTCGTTAAAATAAAGAGTATATTCTATGTATTATTACAGAAACCATATAGAGAAAGGACTAAAGATTTATAAGTTTTTGTAAGGAAATTATATACACACCTTCCCTCCCTCCCTCCCTCTCTATCTCACACCACGCACGCACGCACGCACGCACCACGCACGCACGCACGCACGCATCTAGGTGGCATACTAATCCAACCTTATATATGTATATATATATATATATTATATATATATATATATATATATATATATATATGGATATACATACTCGTTATGGAGATACTTTGCAAGATGTTCATGGTTTTTAAGTCCGAAATCTTGAAGAAGAATGCATATGGTTTCATAACCTCGTAAAAGAAGGCTTTCATAAGCAGCTAATGTTGTGGATATTCCCCTAGCTTCCCATCTCCAACCAAAATCCCTGGCAACCTAAGTGGCCTGCAAAGTATATCTATATATTTACATATATGTGCCACAGAGAGAGAGAAGAGAGAGAGAGAGAGAGAGAGGTAATCGACATATATTTATGTATCTCTCTCTCGTACACACGCGCACACACCTGTACACGTTGCATTGTAACGTGCCTGAAGGAGCAGGGCTGGCAACACCCCCAGCAGTTTCAATAACAGCAAAGCACTTCCCAATATTCGATATACTATCAGACTCTGTGCAATTTTTATTAAATCCCCACAATGACCCTCCCAGCGTATCCAATAGCATGGCATCAGTTACATCTCCACCTGTAACATATCTATATACACAACTTGATATACACACGAACATACATATATGTGTGTAATGTGTATTTAATAAACGATTTTAATATATATATTACCTTCTTGTTGAACTGCGAGATGTGGAGATATGGGGAGCTCCAGCTCCAGAGGGTTTTACAAGTGAGTGTTGAAGAGGAGAGTATCTGATTTCTTTGTTCAATAGAAGATTCCCATAGGTCCGAATGAATATTCTGCTCCACAGAAAAGGCATATTCGGGAATATTGGTTGTGTCTCTCCCCCCAAGCCTATTAGTTGAATAATTATTATAGCTATATACAGGTAAATATATACGTGTGTGTGTGTGTGTGTGTGTGTGTGTTACTGGCATACCTCCGATTTACCTCCTTGGATACACGCATGGTCTTATTAGAAACCAAAAGCCGGCTATCATTTGACGCAAGCCGGTTAATTCTGTCGAGACAAACCTTTAAAAGAAAATTTAAACGTTAATAAATATGTGTGTGTGTGTGTGTGTGTGTTATAAATACATCAAGCAACACATGAGATGAACTCATTTTTAACACCGAAGATATTATAAATATTAAGGGTACATATATTAAATATATTTATACAGCTTTTGATTTAATGTATGACCAATGTAGCTCTAAATCTATAAATTTTTTTATATTTAATTAAATATAAATATATAGTAAAATATATAGTAAATGATTTATATGTACCTTGCATCGGAGTCTTTAGGAAAGCCAGTTTGTACAGGTTTAATATAAAGCAAATGGTTGCGGGAATTGTGGGAATTAGAAAAGCAGAGGAAATTCCCGTAGAAACCAGCGTCTTTCCCACGTCTGTGTTGGATCCCCAAACAATGTAAGATGGATACGAAATGTTGATTGGTTGCTGGAGAATATCCTGTTCCTGTTTGGGGAGAATATCCTTTGCTCTCTTGATGAGATCCACACCTGACTGTGCTGAAAAGAACCTCGTTCCGATCGGCCTCGGCAACATCTGTATTTATCTAAACCTCTAAACCCTACTGTTTAAACTTAATTTAATAGTAATTTACTCAATCTAAACTACTGTCTAAACATTAATTTTATAGTAATTTACTCAATTTAGTTTCATAATCTATACATTTTCTAATGATTGAATAACACAAGTTTTTTATATGCCTATATGTACATACACATACACATGTATATGACTGACTGAAGAAATATTAAAAAGTATATTAATTTATTAAAAAACATTCAATATTTACATTTTTGCAAAATTTAAGTGTTTAAATTAATACTGTTTAAATAATAACCTCTATAAGTTAATTCTTGTGATATTATTTTTGACAGATTCTGCTCTAATATATATTGGTAGCAGTTTTGCAATGTAGTTTGAAGAACACAACTAATTCATGTTTAACACATGTTTAATAAATGTGATAAGGTACACACACATATATACAGGCATATTGGATATACACATTGCATAACACCAGAGACATACATTAAGGGGCTCACCTGCATAATACCGCCCCCCTCCCTAATTAGCCACTAATTTGGGGCGCCGCCCAAATATGGCAGTGCCCTAAGTACAGTGAAGATGAAATATTGCGATAATATACACGTGGGCAGGACAATATACGTGTGCATGTGATACACACACATTAGAGAACTTTTAATTTAAAAAAATGATTATACACACACATACACATATGGCTACATTAGGTGAAATTAGGGAACCGCCATATTTGGCCGGCGCTCCCAATTAGCGAATAATTAGGAGGGGAGGGGCGTATTATGCATTCTAGTCCTTAATTAATTAAACGAATGGTTAAGTTTAAAACACGCACACATGATATATATAGTTTGCACAGTATATATGTACACACCACACACACACACACACGTATAGTTTGAAGGTGTTTACGCAAAATGTCTATGATTAAAACTTGGTGTGACAATATACATGTTATATCACACCAACGTTTATATATATATATAATATATTTATTCAGTCATCAGCACAACATACTTGAATTGATTGTATGATAAAAACTTATGATGTAATCTATTTTAAAGTTCTTAGCATTTAGAAAATAACAGACATTTAATTATAATAATATTTTAATAGACTCATTTTAAAAACATAAAATTAAGTCAATATTAATTTGTGTTTAAAATATTCAAGTTCATTATTTAGATTAAATATTTAAATTCTGATTTTTTAATTTAGAGTTAAATTTAGATTTTATTATATTGTTAATTGATAATTTATATGATTATACTTAGCCCATTCAAAATTAATTTTATAATTGATTTTGATATTTATGATGTATTTAATCATATTTTAGAAATATACTCTTTGAAAGAATCTATTTAAATATTACAGAATATTCTATGTAAGTATTAATTTTAAACTTTATTTAAGAAAGGAGTTCCAATATAACCGCTATCTGAAACTGTTAATGTTGATAATCTTTAGGTTTAAAGAATTATAACGATTTTACTTCAATTTTAAATTTTGTTTAAAAAGATTATAGTATATTAAGAATATGTTTTACAACATATCTTTGGATAATTTAAATTTGATTCAACACATAAAAAAATTGGTGTTTATTTACATTAGGTGTTTTAAGTTCTACACCATTTAAATCCTTAATATTATGTATTTTATAATACTCACCATTCAATTCTTAATACTGTATAAATGTCCACGTGTGTATGTATGTGCAATTCTATTTAAAAAATCATAAAAGCAAATAATTATTTAGCTTCCAATATATCTAGTTAACTATAATATATAATATATATATATATATATTTATATATATATATATATATATATTAAGAATATATCTTGTAACAGAATAAATGTATACCCTTATAGAAATATGCTGAAAAAAAAACTGTGGAGAACAATGAATATTAAATTCACTACGTATTTAGTAATAATATTCAATAAAAGATTCATGCAGATATAAAAACACATTAGAGATATCCCAATTTTTAACAACAAATGCAATATTATCATATGATTATAAAACTATAACTTTAAAATCTCCATTCACCAGTAAAACAGTAAAAGAGTATAATATAAACAGCGTGCGTGCGTGCGTGCGTGCGTGCGTGTCAGTAAGCTTAAACTTATATTGTTAAAATGTGTGTGAAAATGCAAAACAGGTCGTGATTAAAAGAGTTTTAATTTCACAAAATGCAGATAATGTGCTCCAATATACACAAGATTTCTGCAAACAAAATATAAAGGGGGAAAAAGTTTGTTTTACCTTAAAGGCGCTTCATTTCTAAATCTCTTCGCAAGAAATGTGTCAAGGTTTGGTTGATCTCCACCGTCTACCGGATCTGACGGCACCCGCGAATACACGCAGTATGTGGTTCACATCCCGATAAAGACTACATATATAACATAAACACAAATACAGAGATGTTAACTATGTACATTCACACACATACACGTACACACATGCCCTGTATATATGCACTACACGCGGTTTTATTTGGATAGCAGGATATTCCAAGGTGTATGTATGTGTGTGCAATGACATACACATGCATATAAGAATCTATATCATATATATGTATATTTTTAAGGATACAATTAACAAATAAAAAGATACAGGTATGGGCGCTATACATACAATAGCATATACAAAAGCTCAAGATATATCATGATAATCCTATATAGCCTGTGCATAACATAAACAATGAAACTGGTTACCTAGCCATACTACATATTAGACTAATTAAATAATAATAATATTATTATTATTTGGAATTATGTACTCACCTTTGTTCAGCTTGTGGTGAAGATAATTCCAAATTAGAAAAGGTCTCTGTAAGTTGAGTGTGAAGCATCGTGACCACACGCCTATAAACAAAGCAATTAAAATCAATAACTCTCACTGTAAATATGGCTAACTAAGTTTAAGTTTACTACTTACGACCACAAACTCTCTCTCTCTCTCTCTCTCTCCACACATGCACACACGAACACACACCGAATACTTACGAGAAGATGGACCGTAGATCCTCATCTAATAGCAAGGAGAGAGCACTCTGTGTAGAACACCCACTTCTTTTGTAACAGTACGTGCAAAATTGCTAGGTTGTTCATCAGTATCATCGGTGTTTTTATTCCAGACTTCAACCACCTGAAACAGTTACCAATAATCGTAAATATAAATTATGTTTATCTTTTTAATCTCAAATATATTATCATGATATGAACCTGAGGTAACGCTTTCATGTGGAGTAATAGACGCTCTTTCATTATTTGTACCAGCTTTGTATGTATCTCTTCTCTATGGACTTTGTAATCCTGCAACATGGCGTTAGTTACATACCAAGTATATTTTGTATTAAGACTTATAAAATACATACTCGCACACCTACATGTACTGTTGATATAGAAGGGTATATACATAATATAACCATAACTTTTCTGTACATACATACCGGCCGCATTCACCATCCTACTCCATATATCCAAACAATTACAGAGTTTATTATATCACTACTCACCTGTGCAATACGGTCTAATTCGTTTCAACATTAAGGCCTTTCTAGAGTCTGCAATGTACACAGATAGCAATTTCTTGATTTCTGCAGCACGGAGAAAACATACATGAGATATACATACATCAATTATGATGTGTGCGTGCGCGCATGTATTTTACCAGGAATCAGCACATGCAAGAAGGTAATGGTCTGACTAGCCAGTGCCAAATGCTTGGCTGTGATAGATTTCAATCCGGAAACCTGAATAAAGTATTATTAATGATTTTATCTAATACATAGTATGTATATTTTATACTCGTACATTTTATAGTCATGCGGAACTTTTAGATGGAACAATCTATAGCAGATAATGATATACGAACCTGAAGAGCACCGGCACCAAGTACGAGCTGACAAGAGCGAGAGTTGAAAACCTGTAACACTCCAATTTAATGAAGTGTTTGATTAACTAACGCAGTAAAAAAATGCTGACCTTAAGAATTTCAGCAACGCGGTGAACAACCTCCGTAGCCAAGGCAGGGAGCGCATTATTCATATCCACGTACTCAGCTATCATCTTCAATAATATCAGACCACTGAAAAATAAGTATTAATCTGTAGTTCACATGGTATATAAAACATGTAAAACCTGATGTATATTGCTGATATTATACCCTACCATGCATTTAATTATAGCACATAGAGCATTATAACAACATAGTGCACATATATGTGTATATGCAACACGCACGCACACACACCTGTTGACTGTGTGATAACCAGTTCCTCGTATTCGTATCGTCTTCTTGAAGATCTCTCGGTGGGCTTTTGCGGCTTCAGACCCTCAGCTGAGTTCGCTGTTAACAAACAGTTTAAGAAAATGCGCGCGTGTTATGCAAATGTGTGAGAACACCTATGCGTTCATATACTATGTGCATCGCATATGTAGCACACACACACACACACACACACACACACACACCTCTTCGAAGGCTCGCCAAATCGTCAGTGCTTTGAGGAACGTTCTCATCAGGGGGATGAGACGTGGAATTCTCTACACCGTTAGCTTTAAGTATCGCTGAGATCGCCGTTAACCTGACTTTCCACGTGGCCATCCTCGTGATCAAAGACGAATATCTTCTCTACTATATCCTGGAACTCGTCGGGAATATCAACAGGCGCCCATGTTTCCTGATCCAACACTGCTGTAATCTTAGCAATCTGCAAAACACATGTTAACTCAATATACACGCCTCTCTCGGCGTTTGTGTTTGCGTGTGAAGAAATACTATGTTAAACATGTCAACACATTGTTTGTCTAGTAGTACTATCTGATATGACTTACCCGAACCGCGTGTTGGGAATCAACAAAAGACTTGGCTTGAGACTGTACAGTACCACGTATGTTGTACCCCAAGCGGCCCCCAACCTATTCAAACATAAATATATATAAATAACGTTATTGATCTTTGTTCAAAATAAAACGGTGGTATACGTACTTAGAGAGAGAGAGCTAGTTCTTGGGATAATTGTTATTGCTAAATCATTTATAATACACATGCACAACACACAAATGCATACCTTTTCTGTAGCAGAAATAAACTCTTGAGACATTGTGTATGCTCACAAACTCTTGCAAGCGCAGCTTTGGGTGAATTGGTGCTCGAACTCCAAGTAGCTTTCCCCAACGACCATGAGCAGCATCGCATGCCCCACAGCGCCTCCGTATTCTCCGCAGTACGTCAGCTCTATGTAAAACCACGTATATCTTTTAATACTATGTTGTCACTCTAAATAATAATAATAATATATTGCACGGATAACTATACACACACACACACACCTGAACTGCTTAGAAATATTTGAGAGTTGAGAACCTCTACTTCCTTTAACAATGAGAGGATCGCTGTCTGTAACACTTTGTGCAAGCACAGGAAGCGAACTCTGCTGTTGTTGTTCCTCTTCAGCAGCCTCTTCCGCAGCCGCAACAGCTGCAGCACCTACAGATATCACAATATTACTGCTACTGTCGTAGAAAGATGCAGGAGAGAGATCCGTGTTTAAGTATTAACTCGTTATTTACAAATCTGTATATATGCACATTTATATTACCCATCTCTCTCTCTCTCACACACACACACACGCACACACGCACACAACACGAACGCAATACAGCACAACAAACACAGAAACAGCTATACCTGAAGCAAACGCCGCTGCAACTGCTGCTGCCGCATATGTACCCTGCAGTCCGCTAACAATTTGCTCGACAGTATTTCGTATCTTTGCTGCTCGTACAAGACGCGTCTGTACAAGTTTTATGATTAATACGTATTGCAGATATATTTATCCTTACATTTATAATATTATATAATGCACACTAGAAGTACTTACAACAAGATAGTCTACCTGAACGATTTTAAAAACAGCAATTAAAAGCTGTACAAATCCATCCGGCGATAAATTTCGCAGTTTACTCGCTAGAGAGAGTCCAAAACTGCTAAAGGAGAACACAAAATTAAAGAAAAGCAAATACGCTTGAAAATGTAAGTAATTAATACTAGTTTCACACACACACACGCATGCACGCACATTAGCACTAATAATTAGCTACTAGAAACTGAATTCATAGTTACCGTCCACATCAGTTTGCCTATCCGTAGCAGGTGAATCCCCATCGATTGAACGGGTTAATAGAACTGGAAGTGATTCGGCTACAACATTTTAATTGCAGATTTGATGTTTGTAGTCAGTTGTCCTTGTACACTTTCAAAACTGCCGGCAACTTAGACTGCATCAAACAAATAAACTTTAAATATACAAGTGAATAAAATAATTATAACTGATTATAAAATAATAATAAATCACTTTATAACTGTTTCCTAAATAAATAATATTATGCTACTATAAATTACATACCATTCAATTGACAAACTTACAGCCGTTTAGAGAGAAAGAGGAGGGGAGGGAGGGAAGGGAGAAAGAACATGATTAGACCGTTTATAAATGTAGTCTAATTTACTGTATTTAACAAGCCTAGACATATACCTGTCTTACGGTTCTTAACAAACCAATGGCAAGTGGTACAAGCTGCTCACGGAGGTTAGCCTCTTCTTCATCATCGATTTTCACCTGAGAATCCAAGTTATTCACGATAGCAGTGATAACATGATTAATAAAAGCTGATAAAGCACCTCCGCGACAAGCTGTAAAGCTTATTTTTCATATTCAAAGACGCCAAGATAACAGAAGATTCAAGGTCCTTTGAATCATGTATTGCAACCCTCACAAAATCCGCCGCTAGTATGCTAGAAATGAAAACAAAATTAAAATACGTACATAAAGGGATTAAAAATATACAAATAAAACCGCGAATATACGACGTGTGTGTGTCTATAAAGGTGTATCTACACACGAATATTGTAATTCTTGTATATATGATTTTAAGGTTGTATCAGGTTGAACATTACTGTATCCACACACTGCAATGTAATAAATACACTTGAATGTGTGTATATATACTCATAAGAATGTATTACATGTGCACATGTCATATACTTTTAAAGCCTTTATGATGTCGAACGTTACTCCATCCACACACTGCCATGTAGTACTGTATATATGTCTGTATATATGCATACATACGCAATCTCTCTCTCTCTCTCTCGGAAGAGTACTGATATAAAGTGTATTGTATACGTTGTATATATCTTACTTGTTAATGGCATTTGTAGAAGAAGCCAGCTGATCACCTAGATGTCGAAAGCAATGCAATCCAACAAGTTCATCGCCTTTCTACATCAGAAACTTGAGGTCAAACGACTTATATATGTGTGATGTGTATATCTGCAGTACATATAGACGTCAACAGAAAAGAATGAAAATAAATTAATACAGCGTACTCACAAGAAATTGTTGCAACTCGTCAATCACATCTAAAGCACCAGCACAGTCGGCACTAGCAACAAGCTGTACATTGTAAGCAGAACATTAGCATTTTTAACAATAGATTACTTACGGTTACAATTCTTTATTATAATATTCTTACGATTCGTAATGCAGAGACTGCTTGGTTTACGTAGCTCATCAGTTTCAGCTTGTCATGAAGAGCCAGAATGTTGTCTCTCCGAGAACTGAGCGTATGAACCTGGCATAAATAAACAAATAGCTATTATAAGCAGCTTAACTAGTATACTAACGGGATTATACAATAGTAAGAAATTTCTGAGACCTGATTGGCAGAATCCACCAAATCACTCTCCAGCAAACGTACTGTTGATTTTAGCTCTTTCATCTGCTTGCAGGCTTCAAGCATTTTCTCATTAAGATCCTCAAGCTGCTTTTGTGCCTGTACTTACATTGCTTCGGACTATGAGAGGGAGTGGGAGAGGGAGAGGGGGGGAGAGAGAGAGTGCGTGTTGTAAAAATGCAAGTACCTCGAAAAATGACTCGGATCTAGCAGAAATCTCCTTCACGAGATGGACTTCAACAACATCTAGGTAATTGGTCAGCTTCTCCTGCATATGAAATATTTACATAAGAGAGAGACGAAAATATAAGAACAAATATATTATTGCTATTCCTCGGTAGTTCAAACTATAGAATATTATTGTATATACATGATAAAAAGTCTCACTTCAGTTCACTCTTTACCATCGATATAAAGTGTCTACTGTTTCACAATACACACATACACACACAAAGAGTTGAACCTGAAGCATCACATTATGCGGAATGCTAGAAAACGGGCAGGCGGCTTGGAAGGTCGAGCCTTTTTCCAAGGCAAAGTCTTCTTCGAAGAACAAGCTCGGAATTTCCCTTAAGCAGGCTGCAAGACCTTCCCCCCTTTGCCCTTCGCTAGTCCCAGGTTCATCCTGCAATTAATCTGCTATGTTAATATAATGCATCGGTTGCGATATATAACGTCATGGCAACAAATAAGGAATGTCTACGAGTTATAAACTGCTTTGTTTCTACATATTTTACGTTATTTGCATGTGCTGCATCTCAAATTAATCCTATACATAAACATAGTGTAGACATACAACTTACACATATAGATAAGCTTGTACAATATATACGTATCCACATATGCACACGCCCACGAATAGTGAGAGTTAAGATAGATTCAATACTATGGCGAGAGTTGAGGTGTATATAGTGTAACGAGTGTGTGTGCGAGCGTGTTTGTGTAATACTAAGACTCACTTCCTCTTCGAGACCAAATGCTCTTCTACGTCAACAAATCTACTGTATGGCTCCGAGATCGAATCAACATAGTTACGAAAATCTGCACTTGAGATCTCCGGCAGGGACTTTAATGGAAGACTTGCACTGGCTTCTATAATAGAAGGATCAGCTGAAAAGAACCAGCTGCCCCATGACGAATCCGGATGAGGATTATTGAGAATAGATGCCAAGCTCTGTCCCGCACTGTACTTACTCGGATCAAACTCATCTGAAAATCTCCCGAAACTGTTCCTCCGCTTGCTGCTTCCTACCTAACATATGCATATATACATATATAGATCTGCATACCATATATAAGCATGTACGCGTACCGATTTGAATCTAGTTGAGTCCAAAACCTTCTTTTTGAGTGGTTTTTGGTAGTAATCCCGTGAGCTTGCATCCGAAGAAGCAAGCGCTTCCATTTCCCTAGCTCAGATTCATGAAAAATGCCCTTCTGTGGATTCTTGAGCAGGAAATCGCTACTCCTGAACTCGGGCAATTTGCTATTCCTGGAGCATGACCATTCCTGGAGCATGAACTCGGACTCCTGGATCATAAAATCGTAAAATTGCTACGTCTGGAGCATGAATCGCTATTCATGGAGCATGTAATTCGCTAGTGGAGCAGAAAATCGAGAGAAATCGATCGATTTCATGCACATTTCGAGATTCATCGCTTACCTCAAAGGCTCCAATGCGAGATCTGGGAAGCTAGTAAGCTAAATGCACTGCCGAGAAGATATGTCCACGCTCCGGCATGATCGCTTCACTTATGAACCCTAATTTAGAACCCTAAAACAGAACCCTAAGAATTTAAATTTAAGTAATATTTTGCATTTTATAAACTTCTTTTTGGCAATACTATTTCTAAATTGTATTTAAATATCTGTAGTTACCTGCACCTTCTTCTTTTTCTTTTTCTAAAAGTTGTTTTGTTGTATTTATTATTCTTAGACATTTATTTTGTTTAGTAAGAACTTTTTAAGAAGTTTAATTTCATTTGAAAGACACGTAAACCGAGTGACGGTACTATAACACACACATGTATGAACACACGCACACAATATCTGCTAAGTTGAACCTCCCAACTAAGCAATATTATTCAGCTCTTTAGATATTAACTATATGTTCTTTTTAATTTACATCAATATTCAAAGAAGTACTAAAATATTGTTTAAACATTGCATATTAAGGACTTGTAGAGGTAGAATCTTGCTTGCTATTATTATAAGCATATTAAGGAAAGATATTATCCCATTTAGTTAGGTGATTACCCATACTAACTCATAACAACCTAAAAAACTTAATTAACTTTTTTAGTTTGATTATTTATTTATGAATGATCACCACTATTAAGTTTAAGTTTAATTCCCAAACAAAAATCTTATACACTTAATATCTCAATCATTAACCACATCACAAGGTATGGAAAATACATATAACATATACACACGTGCTAAGTCCACAACTTTAACATTTTTTGAGAGGTAGTTAAACAATAAATTATAATCCATATTTTTGCTGTGTCTTTGGCAAATGAACATGCAACTTGAACACAATATTTAAGCACTTAACATGTGATAACGTATTTTCATCACATTGCGTTTACCTTCCTTATATATTATTTCTATATAAAAAATTCATCAAAAAACAATTTCCATCGTGCATGGTGAGCATTTAAATCTTTATGTGTCTTACAATAGTCCAGTAGTTTAGCTTATGATTAGTATACATCTCAAATAATTGACCATTGTGGAGATAATGTTTTTATAGCTTTAATGCAATGAATTATAATCAATAGTTATTGTTCGCATGCGAAATAACACTTTTCTACATCACCAAGCTTTTTGCTTTCAAAAGCAATAACATGCCCATCTTGCATGAGCACAACATCGAGGCTATCCGACATGCATGAGCACAACATCGAGGCTATCCGACATGCATCACATAAACCATGTAAAGTTTTGCATTATTTGCTATAACAAGCACATGTGTTCATGTTAACAAAAACTTAAACATTTCAAAGTTATCATTCTGATTAGCTCCCCACATGAAGGGTACATTATGCTTAATAGGTTTGTTAAAGGCATAGCACCCTTAAAAATCTAAGGACAAAACACCTAGGTTTCATGTGTTTATTGGTATCAATCATGAATGAGAACCCTATGGTTGTGCTTGAAATGATTGAGGTAGAGAAAGGTAAAGAAGTTCATATGGAAGTCAAAAGGAACAACTCTATTCCAAATTTTGAATGGACTAATAAGGCTCTTACTACTGAATTCGCTTGTGTTAGTTTCACTTTGAGACACTTATGAAGTTATAAAAGATTTTCATGAGATTCTTGACCTTTTCTATAAGGAGCTATGAGAGTTATTAGAATTATGAAAACTTGTGGTTTTAAAAGTTTCTCTTTCAAACACTAAGAAAAGGCTTGTGCCAAGTTTTGATAATTGTGGCAGGCCGGTGATAGCTACTACTTGGCTAGTTAATGTTGAAAAGTTAGTGGAATTGCAAGATGAAGCATTTCATGCAATGACTTTTGCCTTGATAGGAGAAGCATTCAAGTGATGGCATAGTGTGAGTGTAGAAAAGAAAAAAGTGGTTGATTGGTGAACTCACTTGAGAAGTTTAAGAATGTTTTCTTCTAAATATTTGTTAATGATTCTAAAGTGGCATTGTTATCATTACATAAGTGCACACAAAAAAGTAGCTTGGATAGTTATACCAAGGAGATCATTATTTATCAAGGACTGTTTTACTAGTAGAAGTTCAAAAGATGTACTTTTTGGATGGATTAACAAGTCCAATAATGATATTATAATTAGAGGTTGCTGACTTTGTTAATGTGTATCTCGAGAAGATGTTTAAAAAGGCACGGAATATTGATATCTCGGACTATGGTGAATATAAAAGTTATGGATTTCTTATCTTGATAAGGAACAGGTTTGATCGTTGTTACCACCCTTGAGATAAAAAGGGCAAGTAAGGAGAATTTGAGAAAAAATTGAATATATACATTAAGTGTTAAGTCGATGCTTTAAGTGTTGACACTACATGTGGTTAGAGAATGTACCTTTATGGGACTGTCACGACCTTGTGCAAAGGGCGAAAACTTTAAAACAAGAGCGGAACCTTTGAGCTGAAAGGAGGAGATTGTATTTAAGAGAGAAATGAATACAAAATGAAACACAAGGCCGAAGACTGGTGTTGAATGATTTTGAGAAACTTAGAACTGGAACCCTGTTTATATATTTGAGGTCCTAAGGATTGTGTGGTTCACAACTGGTCTGGAACATGCGTTTGAATATATGCCTTTGTTGATGATGTAATTCAGCATCCAGGATCATACGGACAAGTTGGCTAACACATATGTTAGCAAAAAGGTCTCAAGTTCAAGTCCTGTGAAAGGTAAAAAATAACCAATGATTCTTACACTATCCCCCTTTCGATGATGAGCACCGCGGGACACTATCCCCAGTGTGTCACTGGTCCAGGTTTTGCAGGATATTGATGACGAAACTCGGCAACAAGATCAAGAGCATGAACAAGACACTATCCCTCCTTCGATGATGAGCACTGCGCGTCACTAGTCTAGGTTTGCAGGATATCGATGACGGAACTCGGCAACAAGATCAAAAGCATGAACAAGATGAGCAACATAAAGCTGACCACGAACAAGCTTGGAGTCAAGAATTGCAGCAACCAGTGTTGATAGTCCAGCTTGTCACAGGGACATGTGGTTGGCCAATGACGCCGGAGGAGCCACACTTGGCCACCAACTGTGAATGCTGGAGGAGAGAACCGTGCGCACTAGTCCAGGTTTTACAAGATATCGATGATGGAACTCAGCAACAAGATGAGGAGCATGAACAAGATGAGCAGCATGAAGCTAACCATGAACAAGCTTGGAGTTAAGAATTGCAGCAACCAGCGTTGATAGTCCAGCTTGTCACAGGGACGTGTGTGGCCAATGACGCCGGAGGAGCCACACTTGGTCACCAACTGTGAATGCTGGAGGAGAGGAATGGGAACGATCAGCAGCTTGTTGTTGCAAATCCCGAGTGCGTTGAAGATGATGTTGCACTTTTTCATGGACCTGTTGGAGATGCTCAACACGATCATCGGGAGCAGTGGTAAGGCCAGGAACCACGGGTAAGCTGTAGGACCAGCGAGATGAACACCAGAGAACGCAAAAAATGGCGACACACCTATGGATGAGTGTGCCGTGTTGTTGTATGCGAACTTGGCAGCAGGAAGGAGATCGACCCAATCATCTTGCAGATGAGAAATGAAACACCAGAGATATTGTTCCAGAGTCTGAATCTTGCACTCTTTGGCTATCTATTTTAGGATGATGTGTAGTAGACAGCTTCCCGGTGATACGTAGCCAATCTAGGAATCTCTGCCAGAATGCCGAAGGAACTGGGGACCTCGATCAATAACAAGTTCATCAGGAAGACATGAGACGGAACACCTCCCGACACCAGATCTGTAGTATCAGGACCCGAACATGTCTTGTTGCAATGAACAAAGTGCGCCATCTTAGAGAATCGATTAACAATGATTAGGACAGCATCAAACCTCTAGAAGCGGTAAATCAGTGAGGAAATCCATGGTGATGAAGGACCATGGCTGTTGAGCAATAGGAAGAGGCTGTTAGTAGTCCAACTGGTCAATGACAAAAAAGCTTTGTATGCTGACATGTGTCATAAGATTGCACAAATTTCTCAATATACATGCGAAGCCGAGGCCACCAGAACACACACTTACTAGCTCGATCGTCTTTTGAATGCCAAAATGTCCTGCAGCTGTGTTTCATGGCCATGTTGGACAACTCGCAACCTCAATTCTCCGTCCGAAACATAGATTTAGATGTGGGTGGTACAACAACTCATTATGAAGATGGAAAGCAGCATAATCTCGTAGTTGTGACCCTGAAGACAATGGCTGAAACTCATCAAATATGTGCAAGGACATCACGAGCAAACTCGTCTTGAGGAAGACTTTCTCGGATTAAATCCAAAAATGAAGTATCAACTGGAACAAAAGAACGGGAAAGTGCATTCACCAACAACTAGTCGAGCTCAAGATGACTTGTTCTTGTTAATCAAATGGGATTTCACCTGGTACTGGAGCTAGGTAATTGTGATGAGATAAAGCATCTGCTTTGCCATTTAGACGACCGAGACGATGAATAATCACGTATCAGAATCGAGACAAAGACTGTGCCCATCGCTCCTGACACCGATTGAGAAGTCGTGCTGTTGCCCAGTACTGGAGGTTCTTGTGATCACAATACACCTTAACCACATGCAGGGAACCTTCAAGGAATCTGTGCCACTCCTCAAAGGCATCAACGATTTTCAGCAACTCCTTATTGTAGACATCGTAGTTGATCTCAGGTGCAGTGAACTTGCGGGAATGGAAAGCAATAAGATGGAGAAGATGATCTAGACCTTCCTGGGATACCACTCCACCAATAGCAAAGTCAGAGGCATCAGCTTCCACGAAATATGGCTTCGCAGGGTCAGGATGGATAAGAATAGGTGCCGAAGTGAACGCTTTCTTTAGGAACTCGAATGCCTCCTTAGCCACAGAGATCAGACAAATAAAACATCCTTGCCAGTCAACTTCTCAATGGCAATGCAATCTTGGAGAAATCCCGAACGAAACGTCAATAGAAGTTCACAAACCTAAGGAAACATCGAATGTCAAAACATTTGATGGTTTCTCCCGCTCCAATAAGTCCGGACTTTTGTAGAATCCATGTGAACACCTTCAGCTGAAATGATGTACCCCATGAACTCGACAAACTGCTGATTGAAAAGCACTTCTCCAACTTGGCAAATAGGTGGTGCTTCCAAAGCTTCTCCAAGACTAACCATACATACCGTTCATGTTCTTCTCGAGTCTTGGAAAATATCAGATGTCGTTTAGTACATGATGACAAACAAATCCAAGAAGTCCCGGAAAATATCGTTAGCGCACAAACAGCATTACTACGTACTCAAAATGTCTGTAGCGTGTACGAAATGTTGTTTTTCACTCGTCCCTTTCTCGGATTCGAATGAGATTGTACGCTCCTTTAAATCGATCTTTGTGAAATACCGGGCACCAGAAAGACGCTCGAGCATGTCAAAGACGAGCGGGAGAGGATACTTGTTTGGAATGGTGACCTTATTCAGATCCTGGTAATCCACCACGAGCCGAAGACTTCCATCATTCTTGAAAACAAAAAATATTGGGGCACCAGGTGATCGTGAATGACGGATAAATCCGATGACAAAGATTCTCCTAAATATATTTCCTCAATGTCTCTAACTCTGTCGGTGAGAGACTGTAGATGGGACCGGAGGATGGCTGCTTACCCTCAACGAGATCGATAGGACAGTCGTACTCACGGTGCGGTGGCAAGACAGAAGCTTTTTTTGTCGAAGACGTTTGCAAAAATCAGCATACTGCTTTGGTAAGGTAGGAGGAACATGAATAGAAACTTCCTTAGCAGAGCAAGGATAAACTATGATCGCGAACACGGATGCTAGATCATGTCGGCTATCTTTCTTGAACTGCTTCAAGGTGATATGCGAGACTTGAAGTGGAGGAGGAACTGGAACAGGATCGAAATCAAAGCGTGTGGCCAGAGTTGAAACAGCTGGGAAACTGTTCATGAAACGTTCTCTCCAACTAGGATCCACCAACTCAATCCATGACAAATCAAGGATAATTGTAGAGTTCAGAATAGAAACAACACTGAAAGAGATGTTGCACACAGCATCACAAGCAACGACCTCAACGAACTCTGTGTCATTTATTACCACTCCAGATTTGATATCTCGTCCATCAACGACTCGTACAGAACCAGGAGTCTTCAAAGGATGTAGACGAATCTCGTGCTTGATAGCAAAATTCTTGTCGATGAAATTTGCGTTCGCTCCACTATCCACCAAAGCTTTATCAAATAACTCTACCTTTGGCATCTTCAGCTGCACCGGAACATGGAACGGCTTGCACACCTTCGTGGATGGAATGGATCTAAGATGAGGAAGGGAAGATGTTTTGAGTGAAGAGCCTTGAGGAACATGAGTTGTTCCACAACAATTCAGCCGGACGGCTCCTATTTGGGCTGGATCTTCTCATTTCCCGGCAGCACAGCAAACGAGCTTGCTTTGGACGTCATGATAATTCTCCAACTTGTGGTACGGGTCCTCACAGTACAGACAAAGCTTGTACTAAATCCCCTTCTGGCGTTCGATTGGCAAAAGCTTGCCTCGACGTGATTGCCCTAATTCCATCGAGGATGGTTCTACTGAGGAAGAATGATGGATTAGCAGATGAAGAAAACAGGGATTGGAGAAATGGAAGAAGACGGCACCGGGAAGAAAGAAGGATGTCAACATTCTTGTTTCCACTCGATCAATTGGTTGTCACAACAAATTGCCAACTCTATCATGCTGGTGGTTTCCAGAATAACAAAATTCAGGAACATGTCTTTGATCTCGTTTTGCAACCCCGACCGAAAAACCTGCTTGAGAGCACTATCTCCCCAGGTGACATCACAAGCAAGGTGTTGGAACTTCGACGCGTACTCTACTACCGACATACCCCCTTGGTGAAGCTTGGTGGGTTTGGTAATGGCAACACTCTCACAATCCACGATACTGAACATCGCCGTGAACCGTTCCACAAACTCCTCAAAATTCCTAAGGATCGGATTATTATTTTCCAGCAAGGCTGAAAACCACGAAAGAGCAGAACGGAAAGCAGCGACCTGATCAATCTGACCTTAATAGGTTATGTGCTGTAGCGCCTCAACTACATCACAATTCATAGACAAACTTGATTGAGAAAACCTCGGAACTTCGATTGGGTACCATTGAATTTTTCGGGCATGCTTGATCTTCGGCTCTAGAGAATTTGCACGCTATCAAAGCTGATCATTCTCCAGGTGTAATTGTTCAATCTACTGCTAGAGGGTAGCAACTTGTTCACGAAGAGCATGCTCAGACATGATGAGTCGAAGAAGAAATCGAAAAGAAAGAAAGAAAGAAAGAAAATGGGATCGATAAACAAGCAGGAGCAAAAGCTTGTCACTACCTCAGAATCATTTAAACTATCACGGCCTTGTGCAAAGGGCGAAACCTTCAGAACAAGGGCAAAACCTTTGAGTTGAAAGGAGGAGATTGTATTCAAAGAAGAAATGAATACAAAATGAAACACAAGGCCGAAGACTGGTGTTAAATGATTATGAGAAACCTGGAATTGGGAACCCTATTTTATATTTTCCTGAGGATTGTGTGGTCCACAACTGGTTTGGAACATGCATATGAATATATGCCTTGTTGTTGATGGGTGTAATTCAGCATCTAGGATTATACGGACAAGTTGGCTAACATATGTGTGTTAGCGGAAAGGTTATGGGTTCAAGTCCTGTGAAGTTAAAAAATAACCCATAATCTTTATAACTATTCATAACAAACAAGTTTGTTAAAACTTCTATGTTTGTACATTAAAATAAAAATAATATTAGTATGTAAAATAGTCAGTTCATACTTAACCTTAATTTGTTTCTAGGTTAGGTTAAATCATCATCAAACTCAAAACTTACTTATAAAGTTTAAATCTCCTAAATGGTCGAGACCTGTGAGGTAATTAGCTATTTCCATATACAACAAAAGATTATCCTACTAATTGATGACTCTACTACTTCCTCAGCTTCATTATGCTCATGTCTATTTCTTGTTCAAATCAATAATATCACTATTAATGTATGCTCCATCATAATTGATTAAGAAGTTGTGAAGAATACAACAAGTCGTTACTATAATAAACGCATCCTTACAAGGCTAATATGTTTGCAAAACTTGAAATTTCCCTTCCAAGATGCCAAAAGTCTTGCTCAATCTATACATGACAATTTGAAAGTTCTTTGCTAAAGTTAATTTTGAGGTATGATATACAAACATAAATTAAATTATGATTGAAACATAGAGTTTTTAATGAGTTTGTTTATTCGAAAATTAAAAACCTGAATAATTTGATGATGTTTGTGTATGTAAAATAAAGTCGACTGTTATTTCGTTTGAATTACTATAGCTTAATGCTTGAATTATGAACTGGATAAACAATTCTATGCATTTTACACAGCGAAATAAAGATAGGACATATGCTTGGATTCTCCTTATTCTAATTAATAAGAAGGGCACAAACGAATATACGTAGGTTTAATGCGTGAGGTGTTGCTAATTCAACAAGTAAACTAAAATGAAATGTTAGACCACCCCAATTTGAGGTATATAAAGAGGGCATCCTACCTAGATTTCATATAGGTTAGGATGTTGGGACAACATAGTCAACTTACCAATAAATGCACGTTATAACTAAAGTGGGCATGATACGTGAAAATGGGAATATAAAATAAATTACTAATTAATACTTAAGTTTTAATTATTAATTAATCATTTAATTAATATGTAATTAAGCCTTAAATTATTAATTAATTAATTAATCCTTCAATAACCTTACTTAGTAAGGAATATTCCTAAAATATCTTAGAATATTCATATTATTCTAAAAATAGTTTACAATAATGAAGAAATACTATCAAACATAATTACAAATGAAATCATTTTCTTATCAACATGTTAATTTTTTATAAATACTTTCTTTCTATCATACAAAGAAATCTTTTCATTTTGTCTAAATCATCACTCTCCGGATTAATCAAATCATTTTGGTCAATATCTTGATGTTGTTGCCACCACTTAACACTCTCACGAATGCAATTGGGAGTTGCCATCCTTGTTAATACATAAGATGTGATAAGAGAAGGTCTGCATAAAGGCTCATCTAAAAACTGACGTTCCTTAAGAATAATATTATAAAGCGCCCGGTTGCTATCCTTCATTTTATAAAATTCAATATCACGAGAAAGAAAAGCTTCAGGAAATGTATGATACGGTGGATACTGCTCACAAAAATTTTCGAGATTCTTCTTTCTGAGGCACGTATCCAAGTAGTTCACTAGCTCATCCATGATATCGGTATCAGAATATGGATCGAAAGTGATTGGATGAATACAAGCAATGTTTTGGTTGAGCATAGCCTTCTGAGGAGAGTCGTCTACTACTAAGATATGTGCATTCTTCATTATCCTTAAGCGACTGATCTCCCCATGAGTCCCAATTATTCTTTCATTCTTGAAGAAGTATGGCTTGCTTTCCTTTCTTATATTGTGAAATTCGAGAGGTTTATAACACATTCGCTGGTCAAAAATCCAATCTTTACGAATCACCTCTTCTGCAACACTACAATGTTTCTTAAGTAAATTCAACAGCGGTGTTAAGTTATGAATCTGCATGCATGACCAAATCCCCACAAGCGCACCCATCTCCTTAAGCTTTTGAAAGAGACGATCCAACCCTGGACGAAAAATAATATCATATCGAAATTTACCATGACAAGGAATGAAATCTCCTTGTTTGATTTCTTTTTTCTATCCTCGGGCCTTTGTCGATGAAGCAGAACACCATTGACATCCAACAACACAATATGGCCATGAGTAACATGAGATAGCGTTGCCTCTTGAATACTTTGCAAATCACTTGTTTGCTCCCTTTCACATTTATCCGTTGCCACTATCTCGTTGCCTATCCCTTCATCATTTAATTGTACATCATCCTTACAAGATTCAGATATTGCATGCGCTGAAGAAATTGATTTCGGAACTGAAGCCAATAAAAATGATGATGAAAAACTGAAGTGGCCCCCATGGTAACGATGTTTTGAGCTGCATTATTATCCATTTCCTGCATGAACTCTGTCATTCTGACATGTGGCACAAGAAATTGTCGCCAAACCCCTCTCTTACCTCATGCAATGCTGAAAATCCATGTTCTCAATTATTTCATTACATCTGCAAAATGATAATTAGCTGACCTTAAAATTATCAAGGTATATTATTTACCTTGTTAATGTGTGACCCATGTTTGAACTAAAAGCTTCATTAATCCTTGAGAATTTATTTTCTGTACAAATATAAAAGAAATATACAAAAATGCCTTATGTTACACTCATTTACAACTATTCATCACTCTATCAATTCATTATCAATTCTTCTTCGCTATTACCTTCTGAGTGAGGCGAAGAAGGTCTAAGCCGCTTGTGAGATGGTTCAAGATCTTCTGCATCTTCTATTGATGTTTCCATGGGTCCTGGAGTGTGCGAATGTTCTGTACTCCTCGAGATAACTTCCGGTCTAATATCTGATTGAGTTCGTTCTCAGACTCCGAGATTGAACCAGATTCACCTTCAGAGCTATCGCACTTATCTGGAGGGAACTTTCTCAAATACGCCTTTATGGATTCGTTGGGGTACTCAGTTGAGACCCAATCTATCCACTTGTTCAGGTCCTCAACCATGGTCTTATCCTTTCAACGGCAAACACACATGTATGCCGAAGGTAACACTCCTTCAAGACGGACCCCCTAGTGCAGTAGTCAAAAACCCACGCATCACTGTGAGGACCCCTGATCAAGTTGACGATGCTCCGTGCCGCTTGACTTGTAATGTTTGGATAACGTACATTGCCGAATACGTCACTCATACCTATCGGTGTATCGGATGGAGGTTCAGGGCCGTTGGAGTGCAAACAGATGCCTGGCCAGTCATTTGGAAGCTTGAAATTGTTTGGCGCATTCCTAACAACCAAGTGAACAACAGTATCAATGCACTTGGGATTAGCATCGTTCATATAAAATCCTGTCCAACGATGTCTATTCTTCTTGGCGAAGGCGAAGGCAAAAGTATCGGTGACATGAGCAAGAATCAAGAAATAAATACCTGAAAAAGTAGGTATCAGTGAAGAGCGCAAGCATGAATTCAATAATAAATACCTTCTATGTATATGCTTGCACGGCTAAGTTTCTCCACCAGATCCTCTAGTGCCCTATCTGTCGAAAGATTTTTTGACACCCGCCGATCCATCACGAACAATTGAAACGGTTTCCTACAAGCAGTGATGTTACCCCATAAAGTCTCCGAATCTAACAACAAACATCTGTAGGGCTTGTCGTGATTCGTAGCATCCTCCTTTATAAGGTTCAATTCGGTTCTCCGCTGCTGAAGGACTGCCATAAGAGAAGGCGTCATCCCAATGTTCTCCTTTTTGGCGTTGGCGTGCAATAGATTCTTGCCTAGATCTTCCGATTGGTTCACCCATTCGACAAGCATATCATCGTTCGTCACATGCAAATATTTGCTGACCTCTTCATATGTTGAAGTCGAGGTCCAACCCAGTTTGTGGCAGTGTATTCCCAACCACTCCTTGAAATGCCTGACCGTCTTCAACTCCATTGCCTTGAGATGAAAAGGAGAGGTTGGGCTGCTGTTATTAATTTGTAGTTTGCCATCGATCACCAAATCAGCCAAGACTTCCATCTCCTCCATCGTTGTTCCATTTAAAGGCTTCAACCATGTGAGCTTGAAATCGTTGTCTACATCCTTTGTAGATTGAACAGACTTAGCCTTCGGCGTCTTACTGGGTTTCTTTGCAGACTTTTCTGAGGGCTCCCCTTCACTTGTCTGCTTCTTCTTCAGTGTTCCTTTTGAAAAGGATTCCATAATCCCCAACCATTTGGCAAAGATCCTATCTTCGGGGCAAGAAATCAACATCATCAGAAAGGATGTTTCCTTCCCGCCCACCTGGGCAAAATCAACTGCTGCAATTTCTTCAACTCTCTGAGGAAAAAGACAGATTAATATACCGGCGAGATAAATCCCGCCCAAACAATTTGCTTACCCGGTATTCCGCAGATTGTGTATTCCCTGCGGTAGCTCTTTGTGGTCGCTGAAGAGATTCCCACACGGCTCGCGTGTGTTTAAACTTCTCCCATATTTTGCTGTTGTAGTGGTTGGTGTCGGCAGCGTCCCATTCCGCCGATAACTTATGGTACTGCTCGATTGTGAGATTCGGCTTAGCTAAAAACGCCGATCTTTTTGTCAGCTTCTCACGGGTATGCTCGGAAAGTTTTGTTGCCATCGTTCCTTTGTTGTGTTCATCGAGAAGTCGTTGGGCTGCCGTTATTGTGTGCTGGCCACTAATGATGTAGTACTTGATAGATTTTATTCTCCGTCTGAATCTTCATGAGTTGTTCTGGTGTTGTGATCCAGACTTTGTCAGCCCTTCCTTCTTTCATAGTATGGACACAAAACAGCATTATGTGGAACGGTATAAGAATTGTCGTCCTTCATCTTCTCCATGAGCTCAGCTACACGTTCCTGGTTGAGTGGCCTGTAATTGAAGTTTGGGTTGACGCTGCAATATTTAACCCTACAAGGATAAATCTTATCATCCAACATCATTTCCTTGTGACTTATTGCAGCATGAGATGCCACAGGTGCAGCTGACAAAACGATTGATGATTTTCTTTTGCGATCCGAATCAACATGTGTGATCCCCGACTGCAGCTGTTCTAGTGTTCTCGGCACACTCTTCCAGCTCCCGAAGCTTCCTAAGCAAATTGAACGTGATCTGTAGAGAACCTGAGACCGAGCCACCCTCTCAATCTCCTTATGATGTCGCTGTGTTCTTCTTCAATGTGAAGAGGGAAGATTGCTCCACTTGCTGATTTTCTGTATTGTGAAGCAATATCTCCTGACAATACACCTACTCGATGAGTCTGAAGATCTTCGAAGTAGACATCCAGATGGATCCCCTCCATAGATGGGCTTTCGTTGAGTTGAAGAAGAACTCCAAGGTCAACATCATTAGTGAACACGTGAACGTCATTATCCACAAGTCGACAAAACCACCCGAATTAATGTTGTAACTGACGACCTCTGGATCCGAGAACGTGACATTGGATGGAACAAGGCATATCTGTCGAGCATCGTCCAATCTGGGTTCGCAGCCTGCTTTCGGGTGCTTGACTAGCGAATCTACTTTCCATTGTTTTGCTTGTCCATGAGATGTGACAGAGGTTAATTTGACAGCAACCATGGTTGCTCCAATGCGCTTCCCATTTATCTTAAAATATGGCCAAGTTGATTCCAGAATCCCCCTGCCCATCTCTTCTCCTGCTCTTGTCTTTAATGTCACCTCAATTCCACATCTGAATACAAAAATGATTAGTTCAAGTATCCGAGTATAACAGATTTTATTTTAATTCTTACCCAGAATTTGACGACGACTCCATACTAATGACTCGATCTCCTTGTTTGATCAAATCGTCCTTCTGCAAAATAATACACTATAAATATAAATTATATAAAAACGCACACACACTTGTATAAACCCGAATATACAAAAATAATACACAGAGAGAAGTAGACGTAATTAACTGTCCGAAGCTCACATTTGTGTTAGTGCAAAAGAAAGATAACATTTCGTTTTAGAACCACCACAAATGTGAGCTCTGGACAGTTTTACATAGATTCCTAGCTTTTACTCGAAATATTATGATAAGATGATAAAAGTAAATAAAATGAGATATGCAACTTATATATACTAATACACATATATATTCACATGGAAGGATTAATCTCGCCACCCCTTCAATGCCTCCTGAAAGAGTGGGCGGGATTAATCTCGCCACCTTTCTGGAGGCCTTGAACGGGAGTGCGGAATTAATCTTGCCACCCTTCTCGGTCTCAGAGAGAACTGGGCAGGATTTATTTCTCACACCCCTTCAGTGACTCCAGAAAGGAGGCGGGATTAATCTCGCCCACCATGTAAGGGATGGTTAAATGAATTTCCCCACCCTTCCCATTCTCTCCATTGGTATGTTGTAAACCTTCTACGTCTCAGACAGAAACGTTTGGGATTGGTCCGACTCACCAATGGAGAAAAAAGGAAGGGTGGCGGGATTCATTCCTCCAACAGGCATTGAAGACTCGGCGGGATTAATCCCGCCGGACGCCAATTCCTCGCGAATCGGCGGGATTAATCCGCCGCCTAGGCACTTCAGGCAGGCCAATGGCGGCGGGATTAATCCCGCCCGATTCCGGCAGGGCATTGGCGTCCGGCGGGATTAATCCCGCCTAGGCCCTTCACTCGGGCCTTAGTCGGCGGGATTAATCCCGCCGAACGCCAATGCCCTGTGCGAAATCTTGCGGGATTAATCCCGCCGCCTAGGCCCTTCAGGCAGGCCAATGGCGGCGGGATTAATCCCGCCCGATTCCGCGCAGGCATGCGTACGCGGCGGGATTAATCCCGCCCACCATGTAAGGGATGGTGAAATTAATCCCACCACCCTTCTCAGTTCCCTCCATTGGTATTTTGTAAACCTTCTCCGTCTCAGACAGAGTTAGTCGGGATTGATTCAACATACCAATGGGTAATGAAGGTTCGGAGATTAATCTCGCCACCGGGTAATGAAGGTTCGGAGGCTAATCCCGCCGCCCTCTCGTAAATCATGCGCTCACACATATATATTGGCTGCGGCATTTTTGAACAGGGATGGGTGGGGCGGGATTAATCCCGCCGCTTATATCCTGCGGAAGTGCCTGAGCGGCGGGATTAATCCCGCCGCCCTCCGCGAAGGGCATGAGCGTGGGGCCGGATTAATCCCGCCGTTCATGTCCTGCGTGAATTCCCTGGGCGGCGGGATTAATCCCGCCGCTCTACGACAAACCGAAGAGCGGCGGATTAATCCCGCCGCCCATGGCCTGCGTGAGGGCCTCGCGGCGGGATTAATCCCGCCGCCCATCCCCTGTAAATGCCCTGCGCGGAATCCGGCGGGATTAATCCCGCCCATTAGAACCTTCACACAGGCCATTGCCGGCGAGATAAATCCCGCCGCATTCCGCGCAGGGCATGGGTGAGCGGCGGGATTAATCCCGCCGCCGAGGCCCCTCACGCAGGTTATGGGCGGCGGGATGAATCCCGCCTCTTCGGTTTGTCGTAGAGCGGCGGGATTAATCCCGCCGCCCATAGCCTGCGTGAAGGGCCTCGGCGGCGGGATTAATCCCGCCGCCATGGCCCCAACCATATAGCGGCGGGATTAATCCCGCCGCCGAGGCTATAAACCTATAGCGGCGGGATTAATCCCGCCGCTCGAGGGGCTTAGAGAGATAAAAACACACACATATATATGTGTGTGTGTATATATATATATATATATGTATGTATGTATGTATGTATAGGAGTGTACGTGTGTGTGCAAGAGATAGATAAATAAATAAAATTATACAGTACTGGTACACCTAATATATGTGTGTACATAGGTATATATATGTGTGTATATGTATATCGTGTGTATGCGTGTGAGCGAAACAAATAAAATCATACAGATAAACAAACACACACACACACATATATATACACAGGAGTGTGCGTGTGTGTGCGAAAGATAAAACTAATAAATAAATAAAAATTATACAGATAAACACACACATATATATGTGTGTATATAGATATATAATCTATAGAGAAAGAGAGAGAGTCTGTGAATATATAAGCATATATATAAACTAGTGTTGTATGTATGTATATATGTATATAGGTATATATATATGTGTATATGTATATTGTGTGTATGCGTGTGTGAGCGAAACAAATAAAATCATACAGATAAACAAACACACACACACACACACATATACATACACAGGAGTGTGCGTGTGTGTGCGAGAGATAAAACTAATAAATAAATAAAATTATACAGATAAACACACACATATATATATGTGTGTATATAGATATATAACCCATATGAATATATAAGCATATATATAAACTAGTGTTGTATACTATTTGTTAATATGCATTGATTATATATATATATATATATATATATATGTGTGTGTGTGTGTGTGTGTGTGTGTGTGTGTGTGTAAAGCAGTGCGCGTGTGTGTGGGAGAGATAGATAATAAAAAAAAATTTACAGATACTGGTACACATAATATATATATATATATATATGTGTGTGTGTGTGTGTGTGTGTGTGTGTGTGTAAAGCAGTGTGCGTGTGTGTGGGAGAGATAGATCAATAAAAAAAAATTTACAGATACTGGTACACATAATGTATGTATGTATATATGTATATAGGTATATATATATGTGTATATGTATATCGTGTGTATGCGTGTGTGAGCGAAACAAATAAAATCATACAGATAAACAAACACACACCCACACACACATATACATACACAGGAGTGTGCGTGTGTGTGCGAGAGATAAAACTAATAAATAAATTTATACGCATACTCCTATACATATATACATACATACACACACACACACACACAGATCTCACCTGTGTGCACAGCCGCCGCCGCCGATTTCACAGCCACCGCCTCTTGAAACCCTAAGAATATACCTAAACCCTAAAGGAATTAAATATATATATTAACCCTAATAGAATATTCCTTCTGAGAATATACTTAAACCCTAAAAAGAATAAAATATAGATTCGCCCTAAACGAATATTCTTTCATTATATTATTAGCGCGTGTGTGCGTGGGTGTATCACATACACCTCAAAAATATAAATCATGCAGGGATTTAACATGTGTGTGTCCATGAGAGTGTTAAAGTTTCATGTGTATCAATACATACATACACATTGCATATATTAATACACATAATATATACATACACACGTGTATACACACAGACATACACACATATTAGTACATAATATTAGAGAGACCGAGTACATATTATAGATCATGCATGGTGTATATGTTTGAGAGAAGAGAGACAGTACATATTAACATGGATCATGCATGGTGTGTATGTATGAGAGAAGATAGAAAGTACACATATATACATACAGAGTACGCACATATACATGCACACGTGTATACACACAGACATACATACATATTACATGAGTAAATTCATTGTGTTACATATTAAGGTTTAGGGTTTGCTCCCAACAAGCTTAATATAAATATTACACATGTAAATTCAATGTGTTACATACAGTCACACAGATTGAGTACATATATCATACATGCGTTGAACATGATGTTTTCAATAAAGAAGCAACCTATTTCTTCAGTTTGGTTTAGGGTTGTGCATGTGTGTGCATATGTGTTTTTGTAAGTTCTTGTAATGCGTGTGTAAATTTATGATTGTGTTTATATATGTGTGCAAAACAAACATCGAATAATTAAGAAAATAATATTAATAAACACACTAGGAACATTTTAAATTATACATAATAATATATGATTTTATCTAATATATAGCCATATATAGTTTTAATAATATATATTAATTTAATATTGATAAAAAGGTTTAACATTGAAATATTCTTGAAATAATAAGAAATTAATTGAGAAAATCCCATTAATATATACAAATGTAAATTAAGTACTCAAATAATTAACTAAATTAATTATCATAATCATGTTTAATATTGGAATATTCTTGGAATAATAAGAAAATAATAAAGAATATCCCATTAATATAAAGAAGATTAATTACTCAAGTAATTAAGGAAATGATATTAATATATATATTATTAAAACTATATATGACTATATATTAGATAAAATGATGTATTATTATGTATAATTTAAAATATGTTCATAGTGTGTATTAATTTAATATTGATAATAAGGTTTAACACATGAATATTCTTGAAATAATAACAAATTAATTGAGAAAATCCCATTAATATATACAAATGTAGAATAATTACTGCAATAATTAAGAACAAGACTAATTTAATTATGATAATCAGGTTTAATATTAGAATATTCTTCAAATATTAATAAAATATTAAAGAATATCCCATTGATACTAGGAAATGAAAACTAAATACTCGAGTAATTAAGAAAATAATAATAATAAACAGACTATGAATATATTTTAAATGATACATAATAATATATCAATTTATTTATTGTATAAGTATATATTTAATATATATATATATAATATAAATATACTTGAATACTAAGAATGTAGAATATAGTTTAAAATTTTGTAATATTAAACAGCTAGCACCCAATTTAATCTCGCCCCTGAGATGATCACTATGAAGAAAAAAGAAGATCTAAAGAGTGAAAAATACAGAAATGAAGAAACCCTTGCCAGAGAAAGAACCAGATCTGAATTTGAGTGGGAAATTAAATGCATTTTCAAATTTACATGTCAGACCGACAATACATATGTCAGAAATTCAAATTTTTTAAAAAGAACAGAAAATAAAATTTAAGATGAGTGACACAAATATCCGACACTCTGACATATATTCTCCAGTTCCAATGAGTATTTTAAAATTGCATTTAATGTTATTCAAGTGATTCAGGAAAGCACGGCGCCTTCAGTGCTGTTTACAAGTAAGTATTATAAACAAATTTAAAAATACTTATAAAGATTCACTCTCTTACATTCTTCTTAAAATTACAATTTAGGGGTTTAGGAATGCATTAGGATTATAATATATTCCGTTAGGGATTTATCCCGTTTAAATATCCTTTTAACTTAATATTCTAGGTTAACCGGCCGGCGGGATTAATCCGGCCATTTCTTTTTGGCCCTTCGAAGAGGTGGCGGGATTAATCCCGCCACCATTCCCGGGCAATGCTTCTCCGCCACTGAAAAGAGTGGCGGGATTAATCCCGTCGATAACCTTCTCAACTGATGAAGAGTTACCAGAATTTATTAAAAAGAGTTGTCGGCGGGATTAATCCCGCCAACCATTTTAGGAGGCAGGGAAGGGGTGGCGGGATTAATCTCGCCACTACTTCCCTGTTTTAAAGATTTGGGGACAGGATTTATCCCGAGATCTCTTTGAAATCATAGTTTTGGAGAGAGTTATGTGTGGGTTTAATCCGCCACCCATTCCCCGTCGTAAGAATTGTGGGCGGGATTAATCCCGCCTTGGACTCCCTCCGACAAGGAAGAGCCGGCGGGATTAATCCCGCCACCTCTTCCTCCTCGGGGGAGTCCGGCGGGATTATTCCCCGCCGACTCTCTCCGGCGAGGATGAGTCGGCGGGATTAATCCCGCCGGACTCCCTTCCTCGTCGGAGAGAGTCGGCGGGATTAATCCCGCCGGATCCCCCCGAGGAGGAAGAGGCGGCGGGATTAATCCCGCCGGCTCTTCCTTGTCGGAGGGAGTCCAAGGCGGGATTAATCCGCCGACTCTCTCCGAAGGGGTTGAGTCGGCGGCGGATTAATCCCGCCGGACTCCCCCGAGGAGGAAGAGGCGGCGGGATTAATCCCGCCGGCTCTTCCTTGTCGGGGGGAGTCCAAGCGGGATTAATCCCGCCGACTCTCTCCGAAGGGGTTGAGTCGGCGGCGGATTAATCCCGCCGACCGTTCCTCGTCGGAGGGATTCGTGGGCGGGATTAATCCCGTCCATCAGTTGTATTAATCAAACATGAGATTATCTCTAAACATAATTATGTATTATTGCATATGCATATTATTAAGTAACCGTAATTCAGATTTCTTAGAAATATTGCATAAACAGATATCATAAATAATACAATTATTTATGTGCAGGACAATATGTTTAATACTGGAGATAAAGTATGTCTTCTTCGGAACAACGAGATAGTTGGCACTGGAACTGTGGAAGTTCGAGATAATAATGCATCATGTCACAATATTGCCCAAGGATCTTGTGTGTACGTATGGGTGAACACCATTTACAAGTATGTTGAGGTTCTGGGAATGGAATTTGAGGAGGTTCTCCTGTATTGTGGAATTTGGATGAAGTCAAGGCTGACACAGAATATGCAGAGTCACAAACAAATAGTAGCACGAGTTTTCCAGATGATGGCTTGCCTGCTGTAATGGATGAGGTGATTCTCTTTCTTCGTGAGATTGAAGTCGGAAGAGGCATCATCACAGCTATAAATCCAATGGAAGCAGTGTCAGAAGAGAAACTAGGGTCCGACTTCGTGGGTGTAGTTGTGACAGAGGTTTCACCTAATGGCACATTGTATCCTGGATCCCTCGTGAGGTGGCGAACATCTGAATTAAGACGGCAAGATGGTTCAACATATTCTGGGTTGGATTTCAATAATAACAACCCGGAAGAACAACTCATATTTGAAGAGGTTCCTTGCATTGGTCCTATTGTAAGAAAAAGGCGATTCATGGGTTGTAGATCTTCCCCTGCAAGTTTCAGCAAAGGGTAAAGATGGATCCTACATCTTCCGAAAGTGTTACGAGCATTTCCACGATTGACTGTTGCAAGAAGAAGTGTTGTCAGATGGCAGACCGGAATGAAATTACCCAATGTAGACATGTCTTTCGTATGCTCACCCAAAAGCAAAGGCATGAGTTTGTATATGCTGCACTAACTGGGTGTATTGATGGAATGGCCTCGGACACAGGTTATCAGAGTACATCCATGGTATTTAATAAGGTGGCCATCTGCTTCAAAGCTTGGTACAGTATATACGGGATCCCAAAGACCACGTTCTACCGTCGGAGGGATGTGGCTAGATGGAGCGCGAACCTCAGTTCATGGGAACACTGGCTTGGTCAAAACCCGCTCTCACATCATGGCAGCCATAGAGATACTCAAGGCTTTTGTGGAAGCAAATGCAGACAGGATGCCTCACAAATGCCGAACCACAAATGCAGGGGTCAGGGAAAATCTCAAGGTTTTACCTTCAATCTACACTCAATTGAAACTGGTGAACATGTGAACAAGTGCCTCAGTTTGATGGGGCTCCAAGCATCTGCACTGGTACCTTCAACAACATATGGAATACTCATTTTAAGGATGTGGAGATTGCAAAACACTCTAGCTTTTCTAAGTGTGACACTTGTACATCATTGAAGGCTGCAAGGCTTGTGCAAAAACCTTGGTGGAGATCACTACCATTCAAAGGAAGATGGAGGCCCACATGATTGCACAACAAACTTGCCGGTCTCAGTACTATGCACACCGCATGCTTTCTGTGTCACGCCCATCAGAGTACCTGTGCTTGATCCATGACAAGATGGATCATTCAAAGACCAGCATTCCAAAGCTCTTTGCAACACCAAAGTGCCTTGGAAATGTCATGAAACTTCCGATTTCATTGACAGGTGTGCTAACACATGGACACGGTTGTGAGTCATATGGACACTTTTCACTTCCACATTGGTCAGCGACTCCAATTTCACTATTGGGTCGTTAGCCATGTGTTTCAGAAACCTTGAAGCCCACTCACAGACAAGTCCTATTAGTGATCTCAAAGTGAAGAAACAACACCTTCAACCTTTACATAATGCTCTCATGAACACATCTGCACTTGAGGCTACTTGGGAATATGAGAGGCATTGTCAGCAACCTGCACAAAAAACAGATGGCCCTGTTGAGAGTTCAGGTTCAGTGGAGGGATCTAGCTCAAATAGTGTACATGTGTCCTCAACATCAAATAAGCTTCCTCGTCATTTGCTTTTACAGATGGATAATTGTGCAGGCGAGAACAAAAATAGGTAAATCATTTTACTTAAGGGTTTCTCAAGCTCATACTTTTATTTTCTAGATATGTGCTAGCATACTTGTCAATGCTTGTTGCCAAAGGTGTGTTTGAAACAATCACGCTCAGTTTCCTTATGGTTGGTCACACTCATGAAGATATTGATGCGTTCTTCAGCAAGGTCTCCAACTCTACAAAAGGACAAGTGCACTTACCTTACCGCATATGATGAATCTTTTTGAAAATTGCATCTCCAAAAAAAGTTGTGCTTTGCTTGTGACTGAGGTGCCAGACTTCAAAAAATTTCTCAAGGAGTATATAAAAGAAGGGAGTGATTCTTTAGTTGGTCACCTTGTGCCGCTACAATTCTTTTTCTCCATACAAGATGGTATACCTATTATGCAGTACAAGTTACGGCCATCAGAGCGGAGTGGTTACCGAAAGAGGCTTAATGCTCTTCAAAAGTGGAGAGGATGGAAAGCCACTTCTCCCAGAAGGACAACCAGACCCTATTCCATTGAGTGCCCAGCTCAAGGAACAAGAAGTTATTATTGATGGCATCAAAAAATATGTGGCATGGGTTCAAAAATCGATGCCAAAGAATTCTGATAAGGCAACTGGTTACTCAGAACTATATAAGCATGTGGTCAACTATTGGGAGACTGTTGTTCGAGATTGGAAGGGCCTACTGTCACAAGTACAGAATTGCAACACCCTTTTTGGCCTAAAACAAGGTGGCGAGAGGAGATTGAAATGACATCACTGAGCACAGACGACATAGAAGCCAGTAGTGATGTGGAAGTGCAAACCCACATTTTGTTGGACAAAGGAACCAAAAACCTAAAGCATACTTTGATTGCTGCAAGGATCTTCAAAAACTAATGATGGTTCTCATTACTTCAGATGCGTCATATAATCAGCCTATTTGGATGGGTCAAATTATCGACACACCTGAAGTAATCACAAAAATAGTATTGTTAAGGTTGCATGGTTCAAACCACAAAAAAAGGCAAACATGAGAAGGAGAGCGAAAGATATAATGGATGCTTAGAGAAAAACATGGTCTCCCAATCAAAAAGACCCAGCATGTTTTATAAATGTTAAATCCATTCGATATGGGTGGATGTCAAGAAGCGTTGATAAAGTCACGATTAACAAAACTGCAAGGGAATGTATGTTTTCTGAAGCTTAAAGCAATTACAAAATAAATATCATATATTTAATATTCATAATTATTATAAACTCTTTAATAATAGTACCAAATTGTATACTTAACTATATAAATTTAAAAAATGATATGGAAGATTGACTATATTATTATAGGATTATATATATATTATTACTACTACAAATTTTAATTAATAATGTTATATTTAAATATTAATTATTTAATAACAACATCAATATTTATATAATGTACCTCTTATGCTCTTCCTTAATTGTTATATTAGGCAATATATTATATAATTTAATACATTCTACTTTTATAATGTTATTAATTTTTGTTCAATGAATGCTATAATTTATTAAAGGGTAGAATACAAAATAGAATATTCTAAAGAATATTTCTTTTCAAACATATATTCTAAAGAATATTCCTTTAATATTAGAAAATGCTAATTAAATAGCTAAAATTGCTAATTATTAGGAAATGGGACTATAGCCATGCCCATTTTAGTTACAACTTGCATATAAGTCCAACTTCAAATCGATTGGTAACTTTGAATCAACTTACCAACAAGTCGAACTTCAAATTGCTCGATAGCTTTGGGGTGAACTTACCAACAAGTAGAACTTCAAATCATTTGGTGCTTCGAGTCAGCTTTACCAACAAGTTCGAAAGTGGAAAATTTTAGTCGTTGGTGCATAGGTTTCTTAATTAGGTCAAAAGTTGATAAGACTATAGTGGCACTGTGCTCTATAAGTCCTCAACTCTTGTTTGTAATTCTTTATTAGTTAGAGCTGTAGAATTACCGATATGTATCGAAGCAAAGGGGATTAAGACTTGTCATCTTAATCCTAATCACATGAACCATGTGTGATTAGGCCAGTAGAGTAGAGCTCAAGGAAGAGCTTGGAACTTGTGGCACCTATAGCAACGAAAAGGGCTATTGGGAAGCACGTCACAGGTCAACGGCAACAAACGTAGGAGCGGCGATCAAAAACAAGATGTCAAAGAGGCGAATGATGAGCACTTGCAACCGAACAACTATTACATCTAGTTCATAAAGGTGCATGCATTTTGGGCAGAGGAAAAGGTTGGTAGTGTGTGATGTGAACAAAGACCAATAGTCACACAAAATGATCCAACCAGCAACAAGATAGAAGCAAGTGGTTATAGCTCATCTGTTGGGCCAAGAACAGGCTCATGAAGTACATTCCAACTATTGAAGAGGCAGGAACGGCCAAAGAAGCATAGGCAGCATTTGGAGAGCTTTTGTCATATTTTTACTATGACTCGACCCTTTACTTTGGACGTTGACTGTTGTTACCTACTGTACTATGTTGATGGACCCTAGATGTAGTAGGAAAATAGGCTCGCTTAGTGCACTTGGGTATCTGGTAATGGTCCGGCCGGGTGTCATTAGGTATTTGCAGGAAACTCTTAAGCGAAGCTAGAACTTACCTTCTAAAAACCCACCCCAATTTTGACGTCCCGAATAGGCTGATTGTCTTTGCAGATGAGTTCGGCGTGTTAAGTAGGGTTAGGAACACCCTAAGGTTGACCTAACCCTAGGGTTCCCTAACCCACGCCCTAAAACCCCCACCCCTTGGGTAGGTTTAGGGGTAGGAGTAAGGGTGAGTTATAGGCTCATATTGCTAATTTATCTAAGGGGCTAGAATTCAGTGCCAGCCCACTAACACAATAGGAAAAGAGGGGGGGGGCTCCGTCACATAAATAAGGTAAGAGTATACGTAGGAGAGCTCCTGGTTCATGAATGATTCGTTGCTCTTCTGTCGGTGCAAGCTTCAGCTTGTGTCGTTAAGGTACAACCCTCTGTTGTGCCGCCGTAACTTCCAAATGCCAGGGGTACGTCCCACCTTCGGGGTAGCTTACCCTAACATTGGCGAATCCATGCCTGGGAGGACTTGTCGGAAATGCACGTTCCAAGAGGCAGAGGTTGAGGCTTGTCTCCAGCCTCCTCCTCCACGTCAAGCTAGGTGTAGCACTCACGGCCAAGCAAGGCACATCCGTGTCCTTATCCAACTGTGAGCGTGGGATTTGTTTGACAGGTTCACGTTACCTGGTTCCTGAGGGTTCATTGAGGGTTCTAGAGTTGCCATTTAGGAACCACGTTTGTGGTACTTGGTGCAACTCTTGAATCTAAGGGCTATGGCATGATAGCCCACATCATGGAAGGCAGTGTCACATGGAGATGTGACACTAGGCTAAACGTCACATGGTACAATGCTCGAGGCACGCCTTTTGGGGTTATGTCATGGGCTTGTTGCTAAGGGGTTGGATACTTTAGCAAACAGGCATGCTGTGCTTGCACTAGGGTGCTAAGCCTTGGGCATCCGCTTAAGGAGGTTAGGTTTTGTAACTAGGTGTGCTTTGGCACACTTGGCTAGGGGAGTGTTCTCCTTGGAATCCAGGGGTTGAACAACCTAAGCTCATTAGCAGAAGCCCTTTTGTAAGGCACTCGCAAGGTCATGTGCTTAGGGTATCCCAACCTAGCCTTAGAGAGTTTGCTTAGCAGAACACTCGTGTCCGCCTACGCGCACACTCGTGTCCTCACTAAGTACTAGCCCTAGGTCTAGGTAACTTGGCCACTCAAACCCTTAGGGGTTAGTCGTGGTTCAGGGTACCCCTTGTCGCCCTAAAGGAGTTGTACTCCCGGATGGGTGATTCCTCAAGGGGTAAGTGATGTGCCTTAGCTCTGTCTAGGGGTATGTGTGGAACACACGTCTCCTTGATGGGGTTAGGGCATGAGCCTGTCTAGGTCTTCTAGGGCAAAACCCTAAGTCAACTAGGGTTATCCCTCAAGGGTTTTGGGGGCAGACACTCTAGGGAGACTTAGGCTAAACCCTAAGTCAACTAGGGTTATCCCTCAAGGGTTTTTGGGGTAGACACTCTAGGGAGACTTAAGATAAACCTTAAGTCTCCTGTCCATTGGGCATTAGAGTCTAACCTTAGGGGTCGTTTGGGGTTGTTCTAGGAAACTTAACGTTGCTCACACAGGGTGATAACGCCAAATGGCCACCTGGTAGCCACGTGTTGGCCCTTTGGGTTAAAACTCTGACAGCTTTACATCAAAATATTTGGTGCAAAAGTAAAGAACTTTGATAGAGGAGTTGTTGCCCAGCAGCTTGAAGGTATGAAGAAGGTTCTTCCCAAGGATGCTATCATAGAAGCCATGCTCATGGGCCTGCCACCCAGCTACAATAATGTCCGGATGATTATTGGTTGTTGTGATGAAGTAAAGTTGATTGGGTGTTAGGCACCACTACGTACAAACTAGAGACCCTCACAAAACCACCGACCTCCCCCGAGTTGTCTCTAGTCCACATGTTGCTCTCCAAAAGGCTTCCCATATTAGGGTGTCCTCATTCTCTTAGATCTAGGTATAGCTCTTTAGGAATATTCTAGATTATATTTTTTGGGAATATTCTTTGATTTGTTTACGGGTCGTAACAATCCTCCCCATTAGCAAGTCCTTGTCCTCAAGAGCAGTATAACTTACTCAACTGGTCCTGTATCATTAGCCTTGTACATCCACAAAGAATCTACCCGGGATTCGTTCCTTGTGAGTACTCTCTTTAACTGGCTAACATGAAACACTGGGTGCACCCTCACTCCTTCTGGCAGCCATACCACCTTATCGATATACCACCTTATCGATACGCTCCAGAATCTCATAAGGACCTAAGTACATGGGAGACAACTTATCATTATGTCCTTTCCGTAAGGTCACAACAGTGTTCCGCCTTACATGTGTGGCAAATACCTGTCACGACCCGATACAGAATCCAGGATTCCGAACACAGGATTCGGTTTGTAGGATATTCCTACAGGATATGCCACAGGATATGCCTAGAGGATAAGAGACATGTGGACTCATCTTAGCCTCTGCATGCATGCAATCACTTTTTGCATGCATGCAATCACTTTTGCATGCATGCAACCACTTTTGCACTCATGCCTAGATTAGCTCTTGGAGTTGTGAGCATAAAAGCTCCGACCTAATTGTTGTACAATCAGTTACTATCAACACCAGTCTTACTACGATCAATCTCGTCTTGTCTTGTTTTGTCTTGTTTCCTGTCCTGTTCCTGTCTCGCTCCTGTTTCCTGTCCTCTCCTGGATCCTGTCCTGCTCCGGATCTGTCCTTTCCTGTCTTGCTCCCGGATCCTATCCTGATCCTGTCTTGCTCCTAGATCCGTCCTGTTCCTATTCCTAGTTCCTGTCCTGCTCTCGGTCCTGTTCCTGAGTCAAGCCTTCCTGTCCTTGGAATCCTGTTCCTTCCTGGTTCCTGGATCGTGGCTTGACAGTTTGATAGTAACTGCTTCATAGTTCTCCGTTTTCCAGCTACCTTTTTCTTGATTCTTTCCTTCATTTTCCTCCTTTTTCTTTCCTAGATCATGGCTGATTTTGAGCGTTTCAACGCAGCACCAAATGCTACTTCATGAGCTGGCCACTTTGCGCCAAGTGGTCACCGACCTGCAAGGTTCCACCACTGCGGCACATGCAGCTGCTGATGCATCCTCCAAGGCTGCTGCGCAGGCTCTCTCCCAGGCATCGGTGGTTCCTCTTCATCAAACTTTTCTTCGGAGCCGAAGGTTAGCATGCCAGAGAAGTTCAGTGGCAATCGTGCCGATTTCCAAGGTTTCCTGAATCAGATCCGGCTCTTGATCCGTATGCAACCACGGCGCTACTCGACTGATGCTCAAAAGGTGGGTCTTTTGGCATCCTTACTAAGTGGATCTCCACGGGCTTGGGTTGCCCCCTTGCTGGAGCGTGACGATCCATTGATGGAAGACTTTGAAGGTTTCGTGGCTGCCTTTGAAGCCTGTTTTGGAGATCCTGATAAGTACCGTTCTGCATGCACGAAGTTACGGAAGCTCACTCAAGGATCCCGACCAGCTTCCGTCTATGCATCCGAATTTCAGCAACTTTGCACGAACATTCCATGGGACGAGACTGCATTGATCGAACACTTCCGTTTTGGGTTGAGGGACGACGTGAAGGACCTTCTCCTTACGTTACCGGATGCCCAAACATTAGCGGAGATCATGCAACAAGCTGTTCGTTGCGACAACCGTTTGTTCGAGCGTCGTCAGGAAAGATCCCGTCAGCAGTTCCTGCAAACCAATCCTGCAGCTGTGGTACATGTTCCTGCACCACCTTCTGGAGTAGTTCCTATGGAGGTTGAGAAATCCAAGCGTGGCTCTCTTTCCGCTGCTGAGAAGCAACGTCGTCGCAGTGAGAACCTGTGCTTGTATTGTGGTGGAGCAGGACACAAGGTGGCAGATTGTCCTATTAAAGCCAGGAACTTCAAGACGCGTGAAGTTGAAGCTGAAGTTCAGTCGGAAAACTCCAATGTCCACTTCGTCTAGGAGCCGCGAAGTTGGACGTAGGTGCAGGCTCCATTGGTGCTGCTCATACCATCCATCACTTAAGTTTCCTGTACACATTCATCTTAATAATCGAGAGCTCATGGAGTTTGCCTTGTTAGACACTGGTGCAAATGCATGCTTCATGGATGACACGTTTGCAACTCAACATGGCATTTCGGTGGTGAAGTTGAAGCGTGCAGTTCCTGTAGAGGTGGCCGATGGGCGTCTAATTGCTTCTGGTGCAGTTACCCATGCTACCGAACCTCTCTCCTGCAGGTATGGCACATTCAACTGTTCAATTTCCTTCAACTTGATCAAGACTCGGTCGACTCCCATCATTTTGGGCATGCCATGGTTCGTTGTTGCAAATCCGCAGATCGACTGGAGGTCTAGGACGCTCACGTTTTCCTCTCCAACAGCTAGGATCAATCCTGTACCTTCCTGCGTGCAGGATACATCCTTAGTATCTGAGGCAGTACAAGCTACAGGATTGACCGTGCCTGTTCCTGTACCAGTGTTGAAGACTCCTCCTCGACAGGATTCACCTCATGTCAGTTCCTCAGCACATCCGCAGGCTCTCTCCACTCCTGTAAGTTTGCGGTGTCCTGTACAGGGTTCTTCCAATCCTGTATCAGTGTCGAAGGTTCCTCCTCAACAGGATCCACCTCCTGTTGATTCGTCAGCACATTCGCAGGCTTCTTCCACTCTGCGCAACCACGGACTCCTGTACAGGATTCTTCCAATCCTGTACACTCATCAACACCCACACAGGTTTTTTCCAATCCTGTCTTTCTGTTACCCTGCTTCTGTTCCATCCCCCAAGATCCTTCCTCTTTTTCAGTCACAGCTCCCTCCTTCTCCTCTCCGAGTTCTTACCACTACCATGCATGAACTCGCCACTGATCCTGCTCCTTCCACCTTTTTGCCTTTCAAGTAACTCCTACGTCCTCTTCTACCTTTCCTGTACGACTCCCCTGTTTTTCTCCTTCTCCTTCTCCTCCTTCTTCCCTACCATCCAAGTACCACGACTTTAAGGACGTTTTTGACAAGCACAAGGCTGCAGTTCTTCCTGTTCACAGGTCCTACGACTGTCCTATTGATCTTGCGGAAGGAAAGACTCCACCATTCGGACCGATTTATGCATTGTCACCCACAGAGTTGGAGGTTCTTCGTCAGTACATCGAGGACAACTTGGCATCCGGCTTCATTCGTCACTCAAAGTCCCCTGCAGGAGCCTATCTTCTTTGTCAAGAAGAAGGATGGGAGTTTACGTTTGGTTGTGGACTACAGGGGTTTGAATCAAGTCACCATTCGGAATCGGTACCCGTTGCCATTGATCCCGGAACTTCTCGATCGGCTGCGAGGAGCAAAGGTGTTCACGAAGATCGACTTACGAGGGCCTACAACCTTGTACGGATTCGTCCCGGCGATGAGTGGAAGACTGCCTTTCGTACAAGGTATGGACATTTTGAGTACACGGTAATGCCTTTCGGCCTTACCAATGCCCCAGCTGTTCCAACACATGGTGAACGACATTTTCGTGACTTCTTGGACCAGTTTGTGGTGATCTACCTCGACGACATCTTGATTTTCTCCAAGGACCAGGCGGCACATGACAAGCATGTACGACTAGTTTAGAGCGGCTTCGCGAGCATGGCCTGTACGCGAAGTTGGAGAAGTGTTTTTTCGATAGGGATTCGGTGGAGTTCTTGGGCTACATCGTCTCTCCTGCTGGCGTTTCCATGGACATGCACAAGGTGAAGACCATCGTGGAGTGGGAGAGGCCCAAGTCGGTACGAGATGTACAATGTTTCCTTGGCTTTGCAAACTTCTACAGGCGGTTCATACAGGACTTCTCCAAGCGTGTACTTCCACTCACAGAACTCACCAAGCGCACAGGACTTTTCTCTTGGTCCGACAAGGCGGAACACGCGTTCACAACACTCAAGGACGTTTTCACGACAGCTCCGATTTTAGCACATCCTGACCCTTCTCATCCTTTCTTCATTGAAGCAGATGCCTCGGATTTTGCAGTAGGATCCGTCCTATCACAAGTTGGAGGACAAGTTGCTTCATCCTGTAGCTTTTCACTCTCGTAAGTTCCTGTCGGCGGAGATCAATTACGAGATTCATGACAAGGAACTCAAGGCCATTGTGGATTCGTTTGAGGAGTGGCGGCATTTCCTGGAAGGTGCTGCACATCCTGTACAAGTTCTTACGGATCACAAGAACCTGGAGTACTTTCAAACGGCTCGAGTCTCAGTCGGCGACAGGCTAGGTGGGCAGAGTTCCTATCACGTTTTGACTTCGTCATCGTCTACAGGCCCGGTTTTCGGAATGGCAAGGCGGACGCATTGTCTAGGCGCTCTTACCTTGCACCAAGCCCGGGCGATCCTGCATTTGACTGTCAAAGGCAAGTGTTGTTGGGTCCTGATCGTTTCCGGCTTGCGGCACTGCAGGTTCATCAGGCTCCAGCAAATTCAACACTCCTACAGGACGTCCGTTCGCAGTTGGCTACAGACGACTTGGCAAAGAATGTGTTCTCACACATTCATCCTGACGTTGCAAGTTCCTCTTCCTCCAGTTCCCGTCCAGACTACAACCTGTTCACCATACAGGATGGACTCCTGTACCGGGAAGGTCTCCTGTACGTTCCTGTTGGTATTTCCAGGACTCGTGTGGTACAGGATTGTCATGATACCCCGGCTACAGGACATTTTGGTGTGGCCAAGACAGTGGAGTTGGTGACTCGCAACTATTGGTGGCCTGGGTTGCGAGGTTTTGTGGAGAGGTTTGTACGGAGTTGTGACACTTGTAGCAGGTCGAAGATGCCTCATCATGCACCCTCTGGTCTTCTTCGTCCTCTTCCTGTTCCTTCTGCTCCTTGGAGATCCATTTCTATGGATTTCCTCACAGATCTTCCTCCTTCTCGTGGATTTGATGCAGTTCTTGTGGTGGTTGACCGTTTCACCAAGCAGGCTCATTTCCTACCCTGCAACAAGACAGCTACAGGTCAGACAACTGCCGAGTTGGTGATCCGCGAGGTGTTCCGACATCATGGTCTTCCTGAGAGCATTGTTTCCGATCGAGGTCCACAATTCATGTCCAAGTTTTGGCGAGAGCTTCTTCGGAGTCTACAGGTTAAAGCGGATCTTTCTTCAGGATATCACCCACAAACCGATGGGCAGTCCGAACGCACAATTCAGACCTTAGAACAGTATCTTCGTTGCTTCATCAGTTACCAGCAGGACAACTGGTTGGACCTCCTTCCAATGGCGGAGTTTGCCTACAACAACTCCATCACGCATCTACAGGACAGACACCTTTCTTTGCTCTTACAGGCCACCATCCACGTTTTGACTTTGCTCCCGCTTCTCCTTCTTCCGCTCCTGCAGTACAGGATCGTCTTCAGCATCTTCGGCAGGTACAGGATGATCTCCAGGTTCATCTTCACAGGCACAGGAACGATACAAGCATCATGCTGATGCTCACCGTCAGCCGGCACCTGCATACAAGATTGGTGATCTCGTGTGGCTTCTTCGTCGACACATTCGCACCAACAGGCCTTCTTCTAAGTTGGATTTTCAACGATTGGGCCCTTATAGGATCGTGGCGGAGGTAAATCCTGTAGCTTTCCGACTCGAGTTACCATCCACGGTGAAACTTCATCCTGTGTTTCACACCTCTTGTTGGAGCCGTATCATCCTTCTTCTCTTCCCGGTCGTGTTTCTTCTCCTCCCCCTCCTGTGGTCATTGACACTGAACCTGAGTACGAAGTTGCAGCCATCCTTGACTCTCGTCTTCATCGTCACCAACTCCAATACTTGGTGGATTGGAAAGGGTACCTGCCTACTGATCGCACTTGGGAACCTGCATCCAACTTACTCCATGCTTCTTCCAAGGTTGCTGCCTTCCATCGGCATTATCCTGCTAAACCAGGTCCCAAGACTCGTGGAACTCGTCTTTAGGGAGGAGGTGCTGTCACGACCCGATACAGAATACAGGATTCCGGACACAGGATTCGGTTGTAGGATATTCCTATAAGATATTCCTACAGGATATGCCACAGGATATGCCTAGAGATAAGAGACATGTGGACTCATCTTAGCCTCTGCATGCATGCAATCACTTTTGCATGCATGCAACACTTTTGCATGCATGCAACCACTTTTGCATGCATGCAACCACTTTTTGCACTCATGCCTAGATTAGCTCTTGGAGTTGTGAGCATAAAAGCTTCGACCTAATTATTGTACAATCAGTTACTATCAACACCAGTCTTACTACGATCAATCTCGTCCTGTCTTGTCCTTGTCTTGTTTCCTGTCCTGTTCCTGTCTCGCTTGTTTCCTGTCATGCTCCTGGATCTGTCCTGCTCCGGATCCTGTCCTGTTCCTATCTTGCTCCCGGATCCTATCCTGATCCTGTCTTGCTCCTAGATCAGTCCTGTTCCTATTTCTAGTTCCTGTCATGCTCTCGGTCCTGTTCCTGAGTCAGGCCTTCCTGTCCTTGGAATCCTGTTCCCTTCCTGGTTCCTGGATCGTGGCCTGACAGTTTGATAGTAATTGCTTCATAGTTCTCCGTTTTCCAGCTACCTTTTTCAAGACAGAAGCAGGACAGGATCTCGGAGCAGGACAGGATCCCGGAGCAGGACAGGATCCAAGAGCAGGATAGGAAACAGGACAGAAGCAGGACAGGATCCCGGAGCAGGACAGGATCCAAGAGCAGGATAGGAAACAGGAGCGAGATAGGAATAGGACAGGAAACAAGACAAGAACAAGACAAGACGAGATTGATCGTAGTAAGACTGGTGTTGATAGTAATTGATTGTACAACAATTAGGTCAGAGCTTTATGCTCACAACTCCAAGAGCTAATCTAGGCATGAGTGCTAAAAGTGGTTGCATGCATGCAAAAGTGACTGCATGCATGCAGAGGCTAAGATGAGTCCACATGTCCCTTATCCTCTAGGCATATCCTGTGCATATCCTGTAGGAATATCCTGCAATCGTATCCTGTGTCCGGAATCCTGGTAGGAATATCCTGTAGGAAAGTCCTGCAACCCATATCCTATATCCGGAATCTTGTAGGAAAGTCCTGCAACCCATATCTTGTATCCGGAATCTGTAGGAAAAGTCCTGCAACCCATATCCTGTATCCGGAATCCTGTATTCTGTATCGGGTCGTGACAAAAGGTACTCAACTTCTTATGATTGTCGTTCACACTTCGAAGTTCGCACACCTGTTTGAACTTGTGTACGTGTTGGTTTACGTCTTCCCCCTTCACTCTACGGAACGCGGGTAAGGGCAGTGTTACGGTGCTCTCCTGCATCCGATTGAGCGCTTGGGCTAATAAGGTGATCGGGTTGGTTCCCATGGCATCCCGTTGTGCCTGAGAGTTATTTCGATCCGGACCCTTCGCTTCGGACGTGGTGTAGCCCATGTCCTGGTATTCTGCGGGCACCTTTTCCTTCCTCACGGCCCTGCCCTCCCGTTGAGGGTGGGTGACAGGACGGGTTCCTCCTGGCTGTCCCTCGAGGGACCCCCACCGTGGGACCAACCTGACGGCTGGTGGCACAACTTACCTTGGCTGGACGGTTTTCCCTCCTCCAGCGAGTAGTTTTGTATGACCATGTGTGGAATCCCCCGCGACGTCTAAACGGTCATGATCGATGGGGCAATTCTCCTCACCCCAAGATGGTATTCCCCCGTTTGGTGATGGTTGCGGCTCTGCAGTCTGCCCAGGCGGATTTTCCTCTCGGGGCCGGTCGATACTAGTCGCTCGGGCGAATCTCTCCTGCCCTGGGACGAATTCCTCTCGTCCCTTCTCCAAGGTAGCCACTGTGCAGCCCCTCTTTCTGGTGCTCCTCCCAGTCCGTCAGCTCATCGACGTCCAGTCGCCTTCACGCAGGCGGTCATCCCATGTGTACCCCGACTTTCTGAAGCCTTGGGTTCTCATTCTGGTAACCACCTTGACCTGCTGCGTCGTCCGATCTGCTGAACTCTTGGTGTAGAGGTTGCCTTGTTGGCAATTGATGCCCCTCCTACGAGGGCTTCCCGGATGAGGCTCTTCCTCCCCTCTTTCCAGGTAGACACGGGCCCCTGCGTCACCTTGATGGGTGACGATGGCCCTGGGTTTCCTATCTTACCTCCATTGTGGCGCTGGTCACGCTGGGCTTCTGGCTCACGTCCTCCGTTGCTATCCGTGTTGCTTTCTCCCCCTCGAGATTCTTGCCTTCGTCGCAGGCCTTCCCTCTCCTAGGGTTGTCCTGGACGAGGTTTCCTCCTTCGGGGGTACTCGTTGAAACTGGTTCTGCTCGTTGGTATGGGGGCTCTTTGTGGCCGTCACTTTCACCTACGTTGAGAGGCGGAGGGCTTTTGTCGTCTTGCCATCCATCCCACTCTGCATCGTAGATTACTATCGAGCGAAGTCGCCATCCAGGTGCTGTTCATACCCGCATGCTGCCGTGCCTGGATTGTCATCTAGACATGCTGTGGTTCCTTCATATCCCTCTTCATTATCAGCAGTGTGCGACCGCCTCTGCCACTAGTTTGCCGAGTTTACTGCTGCTCGGAGATTCAGCCATGTGGCATTACCGTCGTTCCCTCGGGTAGGTGAGGCAGGCGCTGATTGCGGCAACCGAGGTGCCTTCCCGCCTTCCATTAATCTCCCTCGGCCGGCCCGCCGCATTCTCCTGGTCAGCTGTTGCTCATCAATCTTTATTTGTTCGAATGAGTTAATCCCGGCTCTTCGTCGGGCCGCCACTTTACTTGCTACAGTGAACTCCATCTGTGTGTACTATTTATCCCTCCGTGGTTGCCACAAATGGTCGTTAGGGACTCCGCAGGCCAGATGTGGTGCTTCTCAGGGAGCAGTGGTCGCCAGGACACTGTTGAGAGCGTCCAACCCGGAGGTTCGATCGACAAGCCGGGCCTTACCTCATGAGCAATGGAAGGTGTTGGATGGCCTCTACCCGGACGCCACAAGGGCCCGTGTACATGTAAAGGGGAATTCTACTAAGATGATTGGGTAGAGAGTGTTGCGGGGCCCAGGAGTCGGGAACGCCCGCTTGTAAGGTGAATAGAGGGAAAATGGATATATATTGCCTGTCTGAGTACTATCTCCGACAGTGGAGCAAGATATAAGACGCAGACCTGACTCCAAAAAGACCCCGACCCACTACCCGCCTTCTGGCTTATAGTGGGTACCTACCACTAGACCCTAGCTATAGGTGGCGCTCTCCCACTGGTCTGCCGCCTGGTGACAGAGTCCTGCCTGTCACATTTATGCACCTCCCCACACGTGTTGTCCTTCGTACCCTGGGTAGTTGGTCCGGACGATCAGATCTTCGCCTAGTTATGTTGCGGCCTGACACCGGTCGCCATCAGTCCATACCTGAAGTACCTCCCTTATCCGGCGCTTCATCTCGTCTCTCGTCCGCGCCGGTGGACGTCCCGCCGGCTGCTGGCTCTGTGATGGTGTCAGGCCACCGTCAACCATCGACTGTCGACAGAGGTGCTGTAGAAGAGCTTGGTCCCACTCCTGATGCCTTTGCCAGTGTCGATGTCTTCTGCATCATCTTCTTCATCTTGCTCTTCTTGATAGCCTCGACTTCATATGGCTCCCAAACAATCATTGGAAGATCATTGGCATGCACGTTGAACAATGAGCTCTCCCAAGCCGGTGGCTACTATGAAGGACAGTCGAGCCAAAATGGAACATGCTTGTGTTCAAATGGTGTAAAGCTCCTTTGCTCTTCGACCACATGTGAGGCTCGCTTGTATGATCTATCCATAGCTTCATTGTCTGAGATGGAGCCAGTTTCTTACTAGTATGAACCTGTAACACAAAGTTAGTCAGTAGCAATGCTGGAATGAAAGCTTACCTCTATATCATTTGACACGTAGACTTCTCATGCTCCAAAAACTTATTCAGCTCCATCGAATAAGTGAATCGTACACAGTCATGGAAGGGCTGAAAGACCAGGCACTTGCTCCAAGTTCGCATCTCATCAAAACAGCTCATGAAGTTGACCTCCTTTCCAACTTCTTCACCATCCTCTCGCAGTCCCTTTAGGATCTGAATGGCTTTTGCACGCACAGCTTTTCAATACAAGTCCAAAGTGAACTACTTGATCCACTCTTTGTCCTGCATGCCTGGTAGCCCAAGTTTTGTTGTTTTGCCTTGGATTTGAGACGAGTGAGCTTGTTCAAGTATCGAAGTCACAACATGTTTGAAATCTTCTCCTTTGACATCGCGTACAACTTCTCAAGGCCCATCCAACGGCACTACTTTTAAGAGATGTTCATCATCTTCTAAAACCAGTCCTCCCCCAACTCTGGGTCTATGATAGAGAGGAACTTATGCATACGCTTGTCATGCTTCTTGTACACTAGTTGCTTCAGGTTCAATTCAAGTTGTGGATTGCCTTTAGCACTAGTGACTACTCTATCGAGATTATCGTTAATCTTGTTCTACACATAGAATCACTTCTTTCCTATCAATCAAACCTTGAAAAAATTATAATCTTAACAAAAATATTTACATGTTTATCGATTGGAACATCAAAACCAGTTGAAGATTGTCGAGGTTCTCTGTGGAGATGAAACTTGATTGAACATGAATAGCCCATTGCTGGTTGTCCACTACATCCTCCTGGTAAAGCTTCTGCAAAGTATGTAGCCTATGGTTCTCGTTCTAATAGTTGAACTTTTGGTTTGATAGCCTCGAAGCCCACTGTTTGTACTCCGGTTGAGTAAGAACTTGCTTGAAAGACCGATCCTGCTCGTACTAAACTATGTCCTTCAACAACTCCAACAGCTCCTCAACAATGAGTGGATCTCCGATGGATAGAATGAATAAGGCTGTGTTGCATAGATAACCAGCCTTCTTTAACGACGACACTAGCATGTCCAAGTCCCTTGGGTTCACTCGGTGAACCACCTTGTTCAAATGCATTCTACAGATTAACACATTAGGAGGATCACTAAGTCCCTTGATAGTAATTTTGTTGAGCAGGTTCACTGAGCTCTTCAACTACAAGCTGGCTGGTATGCTGTATATCTCTTTCGGCTCTTTATCACTCTTCGCCTTCTTGCCTTTCAGATCAGCTTTCCCACAACCTCTCTTTTTGTTGAATGCCTTCTCCAAGTTGTCCTCGCTAAAAGAAGAAGAGTATCTGTTATCTCCACTTGTTCTTTCTGGACTGCAACCTTAGCTTCCACAGGGACTCGCTTTTTTGGCTTTGCAGGCAGCTGCAACAAGGACTCATTCTCTGCCTGAACGAATGAAGGAGGCTACTGCAACAAGCTCTCCAAGAACGCTGCGTCGGTTGATGGAGGATGCTGTTGGTGCTACTTGAGGTTGAGTGTTCAAGTTGATCACTGGAGGATCCTCCTTTACTACATCAAATGGTTCTCCTCTCTTTCCTCACTTGTGCTTCAAATTCTTCTTCTCTTCCCGTGGCTCTTCATCAAGCACAAGCTCTTGTAGACGTTTTGAAGCTCTCACCATTTTGTAGACTCTGAAAAAAAAACACATAAGTAAATTGATTTGGAGAGAAAAGGAAAAACAAACACTAAAGTTGACTAACCTTGTGGCTGCCGACTGAGGCAAGATGGTGCTGACCTTCTCAATTGGCATAAAAAGTCGACCCCTTAACTCTGGCACTACACAAAAACACACAGTGATATGGAGACTTGAGCTTCGAATTAAAAAAGATGAAATTCAACTAACCTTGTGGTTGCTGACTAAGGTTGGTTGGTGTCGACCCTCTCAGAAGGCATAGATGAGATGATGTCCAGACCTTGGCCTCTCACAAAAAGATATGTTTGTTTGAGCATAGGCCTGGTTATGAAATGAAAGTCAACTAACCTTGTGGCTACCAATTGAGGCAAGATGGTGCCGACCTTCTCAGTCAGCAAAAAAGTCGACCCCTTAACTCTAGCACTACATAAAAACACACAATGATATAGAGACTTGAGCCTCAAAATAAAAAAATGAAATTTAACTAACCTTATGCTACCAACTAATGTCAAGCCACGATCCAGGAACCAAGAAGAGAACAGGATTTCAAGGACAGTGAGGCTTGACTCAAGAACAGGACCGAGAGCAGGACAGGAACTAGGAATAGGAACAGGACGGATCTAGGAGCAAGACAGGAAAGCGCAGGACAAGATCCAGGAACAAGACAGAAGCAGGACAGGATCCCGGAGCAGGACAGGATCCAGGAACAAGACAGAAGCAGGACAGGATCCCGGAGCAGGACAGGATCCAAGAGCAAGATAGGAAACAGGAGCGAGATAGGAACAGGACAGGAAACAAGACAAGAACAAGACAAGACAAGATTGATCGTAGTAAGACTGGTGTTGATAGTAACTAATTGTACAACAATTAGGTCGGAGCTTTTATGCTCACAACTCCAAGAGCTAATCTAGGCATGAGTGCTAAAAGTGGTTGCATGCATGCAAAAGTGACTGCATGCATACAAAAGTGACTGCATGCATGCAGAGGCTAAGATGAGTCCACATGTCCCTTATCCTCTAGGCATATCCTGTGGCATATCCTGTAGGAATATCCTGCAACCGTATCCTGTGTCTGGAATCCTGGTAGGAATATCCTGTAGGAAAGTCCTGCAACCCATATCCTGTATCCGGAATCCTGTAGGAAAGTCCTACAACCCATATCCTGTATCCAGAATCCTGTATTCTGTATCGGGTCGTGACAGCACCTCCTCCCTAAAGACGAGTTCCACGAGTCTTGGGACCTGGTTTAGCAGGATAATGCCGATGGAAGGCAGCAACCTTGGAAGAAGTATGGAGTAAGTTGGATGCAGGTTCCCAAGTGCGATCAGTAGGCAAATACCCTTTCCAATCCACAAAGTATTGGAGTTGGTGGCGATGAAGACGAGAATCAAGGATGGTTGCGACTTCGTACTCAGGTTCAGTGTCAATGACCACAGGAGGGGAGGAGAAGAAACACGATCGGGAAGAGAAGAAGGATGATACGGCTCCAACAAGGAGGTGTGAAACACAGGATGAAGTTTCACCGTGGATGGTAACTCGAGTCGGAAAGCTACAGGATTTACCTCTGCCACGATCCTGTAAGGGCCCAATTGTTGAAAATCCAACTTAGAAGAAGGCCTGTTGGTGCGAATGTGTCGATGAAGAAGCCACACGAGATCACCAATCTTGTATGCAGGTGTCGGCTGACGATGAGCATCAGCATGATGCTTGTATCGTTCCTGTGCCTGCTGAAGATGAACCTGGAGATCATCCTGTACCTGCCGAAGATGCTAAAGACGATCCTGTACTGCAGGAGCGAAAGAAGGAGAAGCGGGAGGAGCAAAGTCAAAACGTGGATGGTGGCATGTAAGAGTAAAGAAAGGTGTCTATCCTGTAGATGCGTGAATGGAGTTGTTGTAGGCAAACTCCGCCATTGGAAGAAGGTCCAACCAGTTGTCCTGTTGGTAACTGATGAAGCAACGAAGATACTGTTCCAAGGTCTGAATTGTGCGTTCGGACTGTCCATCGGTTTGTGGGTGATATCCTGAAGAAAGATCCGCTTTAACCTGTAGACTCCGAAGAAGCTCTCGCCAAAACTTGGACATGAATTGTGGACCTCGATCGGAAACAATGCTCTCATGAAGACCATGATGTCGGAACACCTCACGGATCACCAACTCGACAGTTGTCTGACCTGTAGCTGTCTTGTTGCAGGGTAGGAAATGAGCTGCTTGGTGAAACGGTCAACCACCACAAGAACTGCATCGAATCCACGAGAAGGAGGAAGATCTGTGAGGAAATCCATAGAAATGGATCTCCAAGGAGCAGAAGGAACAGGAAGAGGACGAAGAAGACCAGAGGGTGCATGATGAGGCATCTTCGACCTGCTACAAGTGTCACAACTCCGTACAAACCTCTCCACAAAACCTCGCAACCCAGGCCACCAATAGTTGCGAGTCACTAACTCCACTGTCTTGGCCACACCAAAATGTCCTGTAGCCGGGGTATCATGACAATCCTGTACCACACGAGTCCTGGAGATACCAACATGAACGTACAGGAGACCTTTCCGGTACAGGAGTCCATCCTGTATGGTGAACAGATTGTAGTCTGGACGGGAACTGGAGGAAGAGGAACTAGCAACGTCAGGATGAATGTGTGAGAACACATTCTTTGCCAAGTCGTCTGTAGCCAACTGCGAACGGACGTCCTGTAAGAGTGTTGAATTTGCTGGAGCCTGATGAACCTGCAGTGCCGCAAGCCGAAATCGATCAGGACCCAACAACACTTGCCTTTGACAGTCAAATGCAGGATCGCCCGGGCTTGGTGCAAGGTAAGAGCACCTAGACAATGCGTCCGCCTTGCCATTCCGAAAACCGGGCCTGTAGACGATGACAAAGTCAAAACGTGATAGGAACTCTGCCCACCTAGCCTGTCGCCGACTGAGAACTCAAGCCGTTTGAAAGTACTCCAGGTTCTTATGATCCGTAAGAACTTGTATAGGATGTGCAGCACCTTCCAGGAAATGCCGCCACTCCTCAAATGAATCCACAATGGCCTTGAGTTCCTTGTCGTGAATCTCGTAATTGATCTCCACCGACAAGAACTTACGAGATGAAAAGCTATAGGATGAAGCAACTTGTCCTCTCCAACTTGTGATAGGACGGATCCTACTGCAAAATCCGAGGCATTTGCTTCAATGAAGAAAGGATGAGAAGGGTCAGGATGTGCTAAAATCGGAGCTGTCGTGAAGACGTCCTTGAGTGTTGTGAACGCGTGTTCCGCCTTGTCGGACCAAGAGAAAAGCCCTGTGCGCTTGGTGAGTTCTGTGAGTGGAAGTACACGCTTGGAGAAGTCCTGTATGAACCGCTTGTAGAAGTTTGCAAAGCCAAGGAAACATTGTACATCTCGTACCGACTTGGGCCTCTCCCACTCCACGATGGTCTTCACCTTGTGCATGTCCATGGAAACGCCAGCAGGAGAGACGATGTAGCCCAAGAACTCCACCGAATCCCTATCGAAAAAACACTTCTCCAACTTCGCGTTCATGCCATGCTCGCGAAGCCGCTCTAGAACTAGTCGTACATGCTTTTATGTGCCGCCTGGTCCTTGGAGAAAATCAAGATGTCATCGAGGTAGATCACCACAAACTGGTCCAAGAAGTCACGAAAGATGTCGTTCACCATGTGTTGGAACATGGCTGGGGCATTGGTAAGGCCGACAGGCATTACCGTGTACTCAAAATGTCCATACCTTGTACGAAAGGTAGTCTTCCACTCATCGCCGGGAGGAATCCATACAAGGTTGTAGGCCCCTCGTAAGTCGATCTTTGTGAACACCTTTGCTCCTCGCAGCCGATCGAGAAGTTCCGAGATCAATGGCAACGGGTACCGATTCCGAATAGTGACTTGATTCAAACCCCTGTAGTCCACAACCAAACGTAAACTCCCATCCTTCTTCTTGACAAAGAAGATAAGTGCTCCTGCAGGGGACTTTGAGTGACGAATGAAGCCAGATGCCAAGTTGTCCTCGATGTACTGACGAAGAACCTCCAACTCTGTGGGTGACAATGCATAAATCGGTCCGAATGGTGGAGTCTTTCCTTCTGCAAGATCAATAGGACAGTCGTAGGACCTGTGAACAGGAAGAACTGTAGCCTTGTTTTGTCAAAAATGTCCTTAAAGGCGTGATACTTGGATGGCAGGGAAGGAGGAGAAGGAGAAGGAGAAGGAGTAAAGAAGGAGATTGAAAAATAGGAGAGTCAGATACAGGAAAGGTAGAAGAGGACGTAAGAGTTACTTGAAAGGCAAAGAGGTGGAAAGGAGCAGGATCAATGGTGAGTTTATGCATGGTAGTGGTAAGAACTCGGAGAGGTGAAGGAGGGAGCTGTGACTGAAAAAGAGGAAGGATCTTGGGGGGTGGAACAGAAGCAGGGTAATAGAAAGAGGCAAGATTGGAAAAAAACTGTGTGGGTGTTGATGAGTGTACAGGATTGGAAGAATCCTGTACAGGAGTTCGTGGTTGCGCAGGAGTGGAAAAAGCCTGCGAAAGTGCTGACGAATCAACAAGAGGTGGATCTTGTTGAGGAGGAACCTTTGACACTGATACAGGATTGAAAGAACCTGTACAGGACACCGCAAACTTACAGGAGTGGAGAGAGCTTGCGGATGTGCTGAGGAACTGCCATGAGGTGAATCCTGTCGAGGAGGAGTCCTCAACATTGGTACAGGAACAGGAACGGTCAATCCTGTAGCTTGTACTGCCTCAGATACTAAGGATGTATCCTGCACGCAGGAAGGTACAGGATTGATCCTAGTTGTTGGAGAGGAAAACGTGAGCGTCATAGACCTCCAGTCGATCTGCGGATTTGCAACAACGAACCATGGCATGCCCAAAAATGATGGAGTCGACCGAGTCTTGATCAAGTTGAAGGAAATTGAACAGTTGAATGTGCCATACCTGCAGGAGAGAGGTTCGGTAGCATGGGTAACTGCGCCAGAAGCAATTAGACGCCCATCGGCCACCTCTACAGGAACTGCACGCTTCAACTTCACCACCGAAATGCCATGTTGAGTTGCAAACGTGTCATCCATGAAGCATGCATTTGCACCAGTGTCTAACAAGGCAAACTCCATGAGCTCTCGATTATTAAGATGAATGTGTACAGGAAACTTAAGTGATGGGATGGTATGAGCAGCACCAATGGAGCCTGCACCTACGTCCAACTTCGCGGCTCCTAGACGAAGTGGACATTGGAGTTTTCCGACTGAACTTCAGCTTCAACTTCACGCGTCTTGAAGTTCCTGGCTTTAATAGGACAATCTGCCACCTTGTGTCCTGCTCCACCACAATACAAGCACAGGTTCTCACTGCGACGACGTTGCTTCTCGCAGCGGAAAGAGAGCCACGCTTGGATTTCTCAACCTCCATAGGAACTACTCCAGAAGGTGGTGCAGGAACATGTACCACAGCTGCAGGATTGGTTTGCAGGAACTGCTGACGGGATCTTTCCTGACGACGCTCGAACAAACGGTTGTCGCAACGAACAGCTTGTTGCATGATCTCCGCTAATGTTTGGGCATCCGGTAACGTAAGGAGAAGGTCCTTCACGTCGTCCCTCAACCCAAAACGGAAGTGTTCGATCAATGCAGTCTCGTCCCATGGAATGTTCGTGCAAAGTTGCTGAAATTCGGATGCATAGACGGAAGCTGGTCGGGATCCTTGAGTGAGCTTCCGTAACTTCGTGCATGCAGAACGGTACTTATCAGGATCTCCAAAACAGGCTTCAAAGGCAGCCACGAAACCTTCAAAGTCTTCCATCAATGGATCGTCACGCTCCAGCAAGGGGGCAACCCAAGCCCGTGGAGATCCACTTAGTAAGGATGCCAAAAGACCCACCTTTTGAGCATCAGTCGAGTAGCGCCGTGGTTGCATACGGATCAAGAGCCGGATCTGATTCAGGAAACCTTGGAAATCGGCACGATTACCACTGAACTTCTCTGGCATGCTAACCTTCGGCTCCGAAGAAAAGTTTGATGAAGAGGGAACCACCGATGCCTGGGAGAGAGCCTGCGCAGCAGCCTTGGAGGATGCATCAGCAGCTGCATGTGCCGCAGTGGTGGAACCTTGCAGGTCGGTGACCACTTGGCGCAAAGTGGCCAGCTCATGAAGTAGCATTTGGTGCTCGTGTTGAAAAGCGCTCAAAATCAGCCATGATCTAGGAAAGAAAAAGGAGGAAAAAAGGAATCAAGAAAAAGGTAGCTGGAAAACGGAGAACTATGAAGCAGTTACTATCAAACTGTCAAGCCACGATCCAGGAACCAGGAAGAGAACAGGATTCCAAGGACAGGAAGGCTTGACTCAGGAACAGGACCGAGAGCAGGACAGGAACTAGGAAAGGAACAGGACGGATCTAGGAGCAAGACAGGAAGGAGAAGATCCGGAGCAAGACAGGAACAGGACAGGATCCGGAGCAGGACAGGATCCAGGAGCAGGACAGGAAACAGGAGCGAGACAGGAACAGGACAGGAAACAAGACAAGAACAAGACAAGACAAGATTGATCGTAGTAAGACTGGTGTTGATAGTAACTGATTGTACAACAATTAGGTCGGAGCTTTTATGCTCACAACTCCAAGAGCTAATCTAGGCATGAGTGCAAAAGTGGTTGCATGCATGCAAAAGTGATTGCATGCATGCAGAGGCTAAGATGAGTCCACATGTCCCTTATCCTCTAGGCATATCCTGTGGCATATCCTGTAGGAATATCCTGCAACCGAATCCTGTGTCCGGAATCCTGGTAGGAATATCCTGTAGGAAAGTCCTGCAACCCATATCCTGTATCCGGAATCCTGTAGGAATCCTGTAGGAAAGTCCTGCAACCCATCCTGTATCCGGAATCCTGTATTCTGTCGGGTCGTGACAACTAAGGCCGGTTGGTGCTAACCCTCTCATATAGCACAAATGAGATGATGTCTAGACCTTGGCCTCTGCACAAAAGATATAGTCATTTGAGCATAGGCCTGGTTATGAATGAAAGTCGACTAACCTTGTGGCTGCTGACTGAGACTAGATGGTGTCGACCCTCTTTAGTCAGCATAGAAATGTCGACCCTTAACTTGGGCACTACACAAAAAACACACAGTGATATGGAGACCTTAGCCTCAAATTAAAAAAGGATGGGATTCAAATAACCTTGTGGCTACTGACTGAGGCCGGTTGGTGCCGACCCTCTCAGATGACAGATGGGATGATGAGAAATCCTTCATCGCAGACGGCAAAGTCGAGATATGTGTGATCTCTGGTTTGAGAGGCAAAATGAATTCACACTATACATATTCCTCTACACAAGCTTGCCTTTGAATTGCTGACTCAATATGGATGGTGCCACCCATCTCACTTGGAGAAGATTTTAGATTTCATATCCGAGATAGAAAAACCCTAGCCGCAATGAAAACACGGATTAAATGTGACTTTAAAATTTTAGGGTTAGTATTAAAATATGTGAATAATTGGTAAATGCAAAGATCTTTCAAATATAACATACAGTAGTTAAATTACATCGGTGATACTAGAGAGGACAGCATTAAAAACACTGTGAGCTAGGTTGCGTAGAATTAATTATTTACAAAAGGTGTTCACATTTAATATCACTGATTATAAATGTTTTTTTGCAAACGAGAGTGTTGTGATTTTTTGCTTTGCTTTTCTAAACCACGGAACTTTTTCCTTGTGTTATCATGGCCAGAGTTCCTATGAAGGCATTGACAAAGATTTCCCAGTCGATAAAGATGGAAATGCTTTTGTGCTCGAACATGATCTTCACTTGCTTTAACATTCCTTGTTGGTTCAGTATACATGTGGCTCAATTGTTGTCAGATTCAACGAGCTCTAGAGAAGATGTGGAGTTGTTATCAAAAGGCAATGCATCAAACCAGTTTGTCTTTTACATATTATGCTTAGCAAAAGGCCGCTATTCAGGTTGCAGACAAAGGAGCATGAAGAATCCATGCTGGTGAGAGTAGACAAATGTAGAATAGGGAAGGATCTCATTGGTTCGTCTAAAGTTAAACGAGTCTCTGAAGTATCGAAGGTATACAATAGAAATATCATTTACAAACTTCCTCCAAAGAAAGAAAGCACAGAGAAGTACTTGGGAATGAATCACAAGGATGGCTACTACCATTGAGAGCACAACACACTAGCATGTTCTAGCGTGAGTAAGTCAAAGTTCATATGTCAGACATCTCAAATGCATCAATGCTACATGCCCCTACTTGGCTTTTGAGAAGAAAGCAAATGAATGCCACTTCAAGGGTGTTGTGGAGAAGGTGAAGACAATTGAGTCAGGCAAAGTGCAAGGAGAGGAGCCATTGCTAGTGCACACTTGTCTAGCTTATGTGTACTACATTCTATTAGATGACATTTCTTTTACAAGGTTGTTCATTCACAGAGGTGTTCATCAGCATCCAGTCATCCCCTCAGTGTAAGCTTCAAACATCTAGCGTGCCAAAGTTAGTGTTAGCAATGCGATAAAGAGCAGTCCGCAAACCAAATAGTAATTGAGTTTCAAACTGCATGTGAACTTATCTTTGAAGAACTTTTCAAAGGAGGAGAAGTTTCATACACTAGTTTACTATCAAAACTTGAACCTCTTACAAACCATTGAAGGTATTTTCTTTAGATCTCTGCACACTGATGTGACCTTTTCTTTAGGACTCAGGACTGGATTACATAATCAAGACAGAAGGAGACACATTTTAAAGAGTGTTACGAGGGTCTTCTGGAGCTGAAGACAAAGTTGCCAATACCTTTTATTCACGTCATACATGTTTCAGGGATGAAACTACATGGTGCTGAGGAGCAGCCTTTGATCTTCAAAATGACAATTGAGGGACCGAGTTTAGGAGTTGACTACATCAGAAGGTGTCAAAGTGGAGGAGACCTTCATGATCAATGGGTTGTTCTAGACCACACATACCATATACCAGATTGGGCAACAATTGGAATACACCTTTATGATCCATTATAAGTTGTAGAACACTTCATAACACTTCTATTCTTGATAATCTAATGCTTTCTTACAGTGTTAGATCCGGCTGGTCGGCCACGAATACCTGTTTCCACCATGAAGATGGTGCCAGCCTCAAGGTTCACGAGGCCATGGATGTAAGATGCTACAAGAAGGTGGCTTGCAAGGTCATACTGAGTGCCATTTTTGAGATCAAGTTTAGCTCCGACTGGCTCTACAAGAACATGTTTCAAACGGGCTACAATGGGTCTTGTGCGGTGATTGAGAACATGAGAGCAGGCAGATTTAAGCCGATCCCTATCTCTGTCCTGGGCTACGATTGGTTAGGTTGCACAGAAATCGATCCCGTCGGCTGCTTGAAGGTTGGCGCCAAGAACAAGCTCACCCTCGGAGGCATTGCCTCTTTCAAAGAACAAGTGCGACGCAAGTGTGAGTATCTAGGGGCCACAAAGAAGCCTACTCATCTGCAGTAGATAGCTGAGTTGGAGAAGGCCTACTTGGCTGTGGGTGATCAGGAGCTACTCACCATGTTTCAGAACATGATGGAGGTGAGACTGAGGGAGGCAGCTACATGGTCATTATAGCTTACGCACATATGTGCTGCGAAGATAATGTTGCAGTGCTGAAGTTCTTGAACATAATGCTAGAGGTTTGTAAAAAACAAGGTTTGGAAAATGTAAACTTTGTTGGTTTTGTCAGATGAGGCTAGAGCGATATGGATAGCCTTGTGTCAAGTATTCAAAAATGGAACAAAGATGAAAGGAAGGGAAAGAAGCTGTCTATTTCACTTTATGCAATCCGTGCATTAGGTGACAAAGAAATGGATCATAGAAGAACACCGTGAAGAACACATGAAGCTTGCTTATGCCTAGCCTGCAGCACTAAATGAACAATCTAAAAAAGAACAACTAGCAATTCTAGAGTCTGTTTAGGAAGGACAAGCATCAAACATTCGTGCTTTGAAGACATGGTTGTCTTGGTGGATCAAGCATGAGGACCTTAAGATGTTCAAGTGTTCCTCATCTTCCACCAGATTGATAATTGTTGATGGAGAACACTTTTCCCCTTAGAGAGTTTGCGTTGTAATTGTTTCAACAGAGTTTCCCTCGAAGGACCTAACCCTGTATACCTCCCTTCTATTGCTATTTTCACCTTCGCACTCTGCAAAACTACATCAGTGAGGTCTAACATTGTCACCTCTAACAGTGGTACTCTTTTGGCCAATCTTACTCTTCTTGCTCTTGTGTGAATCACTTCCACATTGTTTGTAATTGAAATGCTCGCGAGTCCTTCTTTTGTCATGTCTCCCAATTCTACCATGGAGATGTTCATTGTACATTCGTTTTCCGTAGAATCTTGGTGCTGGCACTCTACTTGGATAATCAATTGGTTTTCCACATAGAGTAGTTCCTTCCTCATTCATTCCCAAACACTTAACCTTACTGGAGCTCCGATTTGTTTGTGCAATCTCTCTCTTCAAAACCTCTTTGAACCTTAACCTTTTTCTCATGTTGTTTGTACACCTGCTCTATGTACTCTATATCATGTTTATGTGAACGTCGAGCATCAAATTGTTCTGTTCCTATGACTATTCTCCTAATAGTTTGCACTCAAATGTTAGCGGTACTCATGAACTTAAACAACAAAATTCTTCAGTCAATAATTCCAACACCACCAACAATTTGGCATGTGCTCAAGGAAATGAAGCTAACAACTGAGGAGGTCAAAGAATTACAGGATGTAGGCTTTGTTTTAGAAGGTTTATAAGAAACTGTAGAAAGAGTAGACGAGGGTCAGAAGGATAAAACACCATCACCACCACATGGAGTTGGATGTACAACAATTCCACCTTTCGAAAAACGCATGGTTCGGACTTCAACAAAATGTCCAAGGAACAACAAAAGAATTTCCACAAGGCCAAGACTTTTTTAAGTTAAGTGAGAAATGTTGAAGTGATAGTTAGATGATGGAAGAAGGCTTTCATTATCTCAGCATAAAATGACTTTGTAAAGTTAACTATTAGTACTTATCTTGCATGCAGTAGTTCTACCTTCTAGAAGAGCAAAAGTTGGAGCCCATGTGTACACATGTACTTCGTCTGTAGCCGTGTGCTTGGCTTGAACCCGAATGTCACATACTTTCTTCAAATGAGCTCGCTTAATGAGATGGAGGTCCACTATTTGCTTGTCAATTGTAGCAGAGTTCATGACTCACCGATGCTACAAGATTAAATGGCATATACAAAAATGCTTTTTTGAATACTAACTTAGTATTCAAAAATTTTTAAAAAATTTAAATGGTTTATTTGTTGGTCAGAATATTAAAAAACTTATATTAAAAAATATTTTTAAGAATATTCTTAAATATGCTAGAATATACCTGAATATCTGTGAATATACTAGAATATTTTGAAGCCTCCTGGGCCGAGCCTCCTTTTCGCCGAGACCCATAGGGCTCTTGGGAAGGACAAAGGCAGCTCAACGTCAACAAAGGACAAAGATGCAGCAACCCTTGTCTCGGGGAAGGAAAGCAAGAAATGCTATAACTGCAACAAACATGGACACATAGCGAGGGATTGTCCCAAGCCGTCATGAAGAAAGAAAGCCCCTGACAACGTCAAAGGGAAACAACAAAAGGAAGAAGAAGGTGATTGCAAACATCTTCAGAGTTTCAAAGAGTCGGGCAGTGACTCAGAAGGATTAGCATTCTTTATGCAAATAGAACCAACGGCAGATGTCGGCATGCTCTTAATGTTGAACATGCTATTGAGAGGAACCAAACGTACCATGAAAGTCATGATTACCTGCTGGTTGGAGTAGCATTGAGGACATGGACAAACGAATGAAGTCGGTGAACAAAGGACGTTTGAGCATCGATGGAGTTGGAGAAATTGTGCTTAAGCTGCAGAATGGAAATCGGGTGCTCAAAAATGTCTTGTATGTTCCTGGACTAGACATCAACCTACTATTAGTTTCCAAGCTCGAAGACACTGGCTATTGTGTGGAAAATCACATGTGCACAGTTCATAGCAGGAATAAGAGTCTTCTAGCTATATGTTCTCACTTGACGAGTGACGAAGCAGCAGCGTTTGTCGGGGATGTAGGACTATGGCATGAAAGGCTTGGACATCCTAACTTTCGTGCTCTTCAGAAGACGGTAAAAAAACAAATGGTCTCTCCAGCATTTGCAAAGGTTGCATGTGAGGAAACAAAGTAGGAAACCATTTCTAAAAGCAACCAAGTTTGAGCTCAGTCCAAACTCGAACTTGTCCACATGGATTTATGAGGACCGGCCAAGAATGTGTCCTATTTTTTTCTCCTTGGTTGATGACTAACATGGAAGTCTTGGATATATGTATTGAAGAAGAAGTCTGAAGCCCTACAATATTTCCAAGAATGGAAAGCCGAAGTTGAGTTGCAGAGCAATGTCCAAGTATACTTTCAAAGTCAATGAGTTTGAGGATCTTCTACGATGTACTAGCATTCATCACCAGACTAGTGTTCCACACGAGCACCAGCACAACGGCGTGGTGGAACACAAGAACAGAACTGTTGTTGAATGTGCTTGTTCATTGCTACGTTGCCCCGAAGTTCTGGGGGGAGGCAGTGCGGACAACGTCTATTTAATCAATCGACTACCTATTCGTGCTCTCAACAATAAAGTGCATGAAGAATGTGGCAGGGATGAAGCCTTAGTTTTTGGGTGTACAACGTTCTCACATCGAAACATGTGTGATGTGTCAAAACATGTGTGATGTGTCAAAACATGTGTGATGTGTCATCCTTACGTAATTATCGAGTGTTTAATTAATGTGGGTGATTGTTGTGCGTACTTTCTTTGACAAGTTCATACGTTGGTGGGAAGCTCAGCAACAAAAGTACACATTGCATGCATCTTGGGAAATGCAAAAACACCAACTGATACAAGCTGTATGATCCTCATATAGTAAGAAATTTGGACTGTCAAAGCGTGAAGTTTGATGAGACAGACTTCTCCATTGGTTAAACTTCTCAAGTTCGAGCAGCACAACGACAGAATGTTCAGCGAGGCAGACGAATGGGAGACAAATTGCCGCCAAGGAGTAGGGGAGAAACCAAAGGCTGAAAACCTTGAAGACCTTCATGACGAGCAAGAGAAGATCCTGCTGGGATCCATGCAGGAAGCTTTACAAGGAAATGACAGATCAAAATGGCAAGCAGCTATGCAGGAAGAGATCAATTTGCATATTGACAACGAAACATGGGAGATATGCAACCTGCCCTCGTGACGCAAAGAGGTAGACTACAAGTGGATATTCAAAGTTAAGCATGGGAAGACACACCACTACAAGGCTAGGTTGGTGGCTCACAGTTTTTCATAGCAGCATGGAATTGACTTTGATGACATCTTTTCTCCAGTGGCCAAGCTGACCTCACTACGTCGTTGTCCTTGCCATGGCAGCAACTCTCGACTTAGAGAGTCCACCAATGGACGCAAAGATACCTTTTCTACATGGTAAACTAGAGGAAGAAGTTTATTTGCGTCAACCACTAGGATTTGAAGTTGGAAAGAAACATGTTTGCTATCTACACAAGGTAATCTTTGGGTTGAAGCGTCTCCTTGAGCGTGGTACAAAACAATCAACAAAGTCTTTTAGGATGAAGGTTTTAGAAGGTCCAATGCCGACTGGAATGCTTATGTCAAGCAACATCGTGGACCAACTCGTGATCATTGTTTAGTATGTGAATGACATCGTTATAGCTACTTGAGGGATGGCAAGCATGCTCCAAACGAAGAACAATTTGGGTCGTCGTTTCAAAATGGCAGATCTTGGCAAACTCAAGCATTTTCTGGGCATTCGCATGGACAACAGAAAAAAGTAGGTTGAGACTCTCCTCAAGAAGCAGAACATAGAGATAATCAAGGAAATATTAGCACCAGCAACAACATGCCTTCAACTAACTAGCGAAATGATCCAAATACTCTAGAAGCTGAAGCAACCACGCATGAGTTCTATACAACAGCATCGTTGGCAGCCTAATGCACGTATGTACTCGTCCCACATAGCACATGCAGTCATTTCTGCCAGCCAGTTTTTTTCTGGTCTTGAGCACTAGCGAGCTATAAAGTGGATCCTGCGATAATATTGCATACCAAAATGGCGGGTGCACTGAGGTCAGGCACAACCTTGTGGGCCTTGCTAATGCAGACTTGTTGAACACAAGTCACGCATTGGGTTCTGGTTCATGTTATGAAAAAAAAAAGCTTTATTAAAGGAAAGTATGACGCTCATGCTGTTGCTTATAAGGAAGTGCTAGAAAATTACCAGTTGCCCAATCTTGGTGATTCTTCATCGCCAGCTTGCTACATTGCTGCCTTGGTGTTAAAGTGAAAGTTATGAGCAGAGGACATCTTACTTACAGAGAATAAGGTATAAAGGTGTATAGGTAGTTTGAAAAAGATTACATAAAAATAAATCTTTATCAAGAGAAAAAAGAAAAAGAGAAAGAAAGTTTAAAAGGAAAAATGATGTGGTAAGAGAGGAAGGAAATTAGGGCAAGGGAAGGGAGAGAGAGAGTCTCCTGCTTATTGTCTTATTTATGTTTAAAAAAATGTGCATATTATAAAATTTCTTATGTAAAAAGTATATGTATTTTAATGAATGTGTATATCCAAAATCCGTTCTTGCTTTTGACTTTGAAAATAAATCATTGTAGCAAAAGAAGTGATTTAATTCATAAAAAGTAAACAACTGAAAACGTTTAGCTTTTTAACGTTTGTGAAAAGTTATTGATTAAATATGAAAAGATGAGTTAACAATTCACGACCATGGAGGGATTTTGCTATTGCATTATTAAAATTTATAAGCTATAATCAGAAGTAAAGGTTACATTTGGACAATTGATTGTGTAGCTCCTTATATAAGAAATCAGATTTTAAATGCATTAAGTTTAGTTCAACAAACATCACCTTTGAGCAAAGATATATAGTTTGTAAAATGAATAAGGAAGTACTGTATGAAAGTGATTATGATGGACAAGTTCCTTGCATTACAGTATATGTGGTAAGAATAAGTTAAAGGGAGTGTTAATAAATGGAGGTTCAAGTGTGATTTTATTAAAGAAGGTGAATGTAAGAGGAGGGTTTAGGACCAATTCACCTACCCTTTTAACCTTAAAATGGCTGATTAACGAAGTGTAGGCCATTAGGCATAATGAAGGAGTCACTATCATAGTAAAAGGATTTAAATATAGATATCCTGGCTTGTCCTTCGAAAGTAGAAAAAGACACTGTTTATACTATGTTCTTAGCCAGACTATGGATTAAGTCTGATAAGGTTATTCAGAATGGAAGAATAGGAAAAATGATTTTAAAATAAGGAGATGGAAAACCAATTATCTATAATCATACTAAAGGTATGTTAAAAAGGAAATCCGACTAGAAGGATATGATTTGGTTTAATGGCTAATAATCAGGAAGAAGTAGAAATCCTGAGAACATATCCTGATTTAAAGGTCTTAACAGATATTGACATTCACGTAGTGTTGAAAGGAAAAAAAACTGTTCAGCAAAAGGAAAATGATAGGCCTAGATTACAGGAAAAGTTTTGTAAGGTAATCCCGTATAAGATTGATTTGCAGGAACAACCTTTAGAGTATACATATGTGTATACCACAGTCTTTAAAGCAAGTGAATATAAACAACGAAAATAAGCCAAAGGAACATGAAGGAAAAACTATTCAGGAACAGGAAGAGCAAATGCTGATCCTAAGGAACAAGATGCAGGAAATCAAGTGCTACAACTTAAGGTATCAACTTCCAACCAAGAACTTAGGAAAGTGAAAAACAACTTTTGCAAGTATAAAGGAGAGAATCCACAGTACCATGAAGATCAACATTCAAAGGAAGGAGTAGGATAGTTGCCGTGAGGACCAGTAACGAATAAGGAGGGGGCAGTGCTAAAGGTAAAATATTAGGAGCATAAGACGTCCTACTGTAAAGAAAATAAGGGTAGGAAGGTTTGTAGTAAGCATGGAAGGAAAGGTTGTGAAGGAGAAAAATTCTTACCGAGAGGAAAAGGTGAGTAAGGAAAAGGAAAAGGAAGACTCGGAAAGGAAAAGGATGATGTGGCGAGAGGAAGGTTAGTTAAGGAGTAGTTAGGGTAAGGGAGAAGGGGTCTTCACAAGAAGTTTCAGCAAGGGAGAGAGAGTCTCCACACTTTGTTCTCTTGTATTCATGTTAGTAATGAAGGTGTATATTATAAGATCTTGTGTGTGTAATATGTATACTCTTAATGAATGGATCTAACAAGGCAATAGCCAAAATCCGTTCTTGCCCTTGACTTTGGAGACCAGTCATTGTGGCACTGAGAGAAGGTATTTTGATATATGTATGTGTGGAGAGTTGATAGAAGGAAAGAGTGTGTAGCCTTTCTTAAAGATTATGAGAAAGGAAACCAGTTAAAATAGGAAAAAGTGAGGTTTTCTATTTGCCTATTTAACATCGTCTACGCTCATTAATGTTGTTTCAATTTCCTCTCGCCACCTTGTTTTAGGCCAAAAAAGATATTGTAATTCTGTACTTGTGACAACATGCCTTTATAACTCTTAAACAATAGTCTCCTAATAGTCAACAACATGCTTATAAGTAACCAATCGCTTTATCAGAATTCTTTAGCATCAATTTTTGAACCCATGTCACATACTTTTTAATGTTATTAACAATAAGCTCTTGGGCACTCAATGAAATAAGATCTAGTTGTGCTTTTGGAAGAAGTGGCTTTTTATCCTTTGCACTTTTGAAGAGCCTTAAGCCCTCTTTTAGTAACCACTTCTATTCTAATGACCGTAACTTGTACTATATAATAGGTAACCATCTCTTATGGAGAAGAAGAATTGTAGTGGCACAAGGTGACCAGTTAAAGAATTGTTTCCCTCTTTGATATACTTCTTGAGAAACTTTTTGAAGTTTGGCACTTCAACCACAAGCAAAGCACAACTTTTTTAGGAGATGCAATTTTCAAAAAGATCCATCATATGTGGTAAAGTAAGTGCACTTGTCCTTTTTTGTAGAGTTGGAGATCTTGCTGAAGAATGCATCAATAAACCATAAGAAAACTAAGTATGATTGTCTCAAAACACATTTGACAACAAGCATTGATAAGTATGCTAGTACATATCTAAAAAATAAAAGTAAGTATGAGCTTGAAAAACCTTTAATTAAAATGATTTACTTATTTTTGTTCTTGCTTGCACAATTATCCATTTGTAAAAGCAAATAACAAGAAAACTTATTTGATGTTGATGACACTTGTACACTGTTTGAACTAGATCCCTCTATTGAATCGGAATTCTTAATAGGGTCATCTAGTTTTTGTGCAAGCTACTGACAATGCCTCTCATATACACAAATACCCTCAAGTGCAAACTTGTTCATGAGAGCATTGTGTAAAGGTTGGAAGTGTTATTCTTCACTTTGAAATCACCCATAAGACTTGTCTGTGAGTGGGCTTCAAGATTTTTAGCCAATGACCCAATAGTGAAATTGGAGTCGCTAGACCAGTGTGGAAATGAAAAGTGTCCATATGATTCACAACCGTGTTCATGTGTTACCAACCTGTTAATGAAATCGAAAGTTTTATGACATTTCCAAGGCACTTTGGTGTTGCAACTAGTTTTGAAATGCTGGTCTTTGAATGATCAATCTTGTTATGGATTAAGCACATGTATTCTGATAGGCGGGACACATAAAGCATATAGTGTGCATAGCACTGAGACTAGCAAGTTTATTGTGCAATCATGTGGGCCTTCATCTTCTTTTGGATGACAGTGATCTTCACCAAGGTTTTTGCACAAGCCTTTGCAACCTTAGGTGATGTACAAGTGTCACATTTGTAAAAGCTAGAGTGTTTTGCAATCTTCACATCCTTAAAATGAGTATTCCATGTGTTAATGAAGGTATTGGTGCAGATTGTTTGGAGCCCCCAAACTGAGGCACTTATTCACATGCTCACACAACTTTAGTTGAGTGTAGATTAAAGGCAAAACCTTGAGATTTTTTCTCACCCCTGTATTTATGGTATGCCATTTGTGAGGCATCCTATCTGCATTTGCCTCCACAAAAGCCTTGAGAATCTTGTCCATTGTAATCACCTTTATACTCTAACACTTCCTTATCAACTTTACAAACTTTATATCATTCATTCAAATGTGATGTCTCTTGAACCATATTCAATGGTTTAATATTTCATTTCTTATATAAGTAACAACTCGTATTAATTGTCCAAGTGTATCTTTAACCTCCTGATTTGTAGTTTGATGATACATCTATTTCCATTACTTTATTTCTTAATGATATAGATTGAAAACAGTGCTTATTTATGTTTGTAACATATGACATAGAATTATTTAATTCATTATTAATCTGACCTTCTTGGTTAGAATTTTGCTATTGCTCATTTAGATTATCTTGCAACCAAATCAACTTTTTGTTCATAAATAGTACCTATCTCTCCTTTTACATCGGAAGAATATTCTTTCTCATTTTATTGAAAAGCTATACATGCTTTGGGGCAGCCCCCTGGTGTTCTGGTGGTTTGGCCCTTCCGGTAGATATTCTTATTTTCCCTTATTTATTTCAATTAGATGTGTAATAGGCTGTCCATTATTCATTTTTATGGAAGTAGAGGGTTATATATTCCATCTAAAGCAATCCCGAGATATATGGCCCATTTCACCACATGTGTAACAAACTGGGGAAGGAAAACTTTTATCATATGGTCCTTGTATATCACTTTTTTAATTATATTGATCATTTCTTCCCATTTAACCTTGATAAGGTCTTTTTTCTACTCTATATTGTATGTCATTCCTTTTTATCATTCTCATGACTCTTATTAAAAAGTAACTTTATAAAAGGTGGATGGTTATCATTTCTTTTTTCTCTCTATGTACAAGCCACATTTTAATCAGGAAATACCACATGTTCTTCCTTTTCACATATTTGACATGTAAAAAGCAATTACAACCTACGTTCCTTCATTGTATGGCCAGGATTATTACATTTCATGTAGTTTTAGCAACCCTTGTTTATACCATGCCTTACACTTTTTCTCATGTTTCTTAAATCGATGTATATATTTATCTATCTTTTTGTTCTGCTTTGAAAAATAATTCTAAGTTTCTCTAAATGTTCCTCAGCAATTCCTCCTTAAAATATTCCTTAAAAAACATCAGTAACCTTTTGATAATCCTCTTTAACTTCCTTCTAAATATCATAATACTAATCAGAAGCATTTTTTTTCAATATATGAAGAAATATAAGCAACTTTTTTACATTAGTCACCTTATACAATTTACCTACTTTAAATTTTTGTAAATGTCTTTTCAAATTCTCTTTCTTTCTTTATAAAGGATGTGAGATACATCACCGTACCCTTAAACATTCCCAGAAAAAGTGCCATATTAATAACTTTTTCTTTTTGTGTACTTCCTTTTCCACATTCCTTTCTTTCTCCCAAGGAGTTCTTAAGAGATCTTTCTCTTTATATTCTTGATATATTATGAACAAGCACTCCTTCCCTTCCTCTCACAGTCTTCTTTAAACTAACCATTTGATATTGCTTCCAATTTTCTGAATTAATATCAGATTTCTATATTATTTTTTCGATATCCTTTACTATTTTCCTAAATATGTTATTGTTGGGTAGCCACTTTATTGATTTATCTTTGATTTATCTGATCGGCTAATACTAGATTAGGACAATGATTTCTCTAAGGTTTTATTTATTCTTTATTATATACACATTTGACTTTACACCTTTTAAGCCATTTTATCATTAAAATTATTATTAATTGATCATTTCAACATTTCATTCCAGGTGATACATGGAGTCCATTATCTTATCCTGTAATGGTAATTGAAAAATCTTGTTTACCTTTGTTTATAGCACCTTTATCTATACCTTCTAATTCGTTATCAGTCCGACCTTTTTGGTCAGGATGCTCATTTACATTTTTCTGTAACAAGCTCTCCTTCTTGTTAGGAATAGTACTTACCTCTCCTTCTCCATAATAAGAGGATTCCTTCTCCTTCTTTTGAAAGAGCTATAACTACCCTTGCAACATGTGGATATTCATCTTTTCCTTCCTCTATTTGAATTAACCGTGTTGTAAGTTGCACATTAGTCATCCTAGTAGAAGTAGGAGGTTGTACATTCCACCTAGGACATTCCCTAAAGATATGTCATGTTTCACACCACATGTATAACAAACCTGGGAAGGAAAATTCCTACCCTATGGTTCTTGCCTATCATTGATCTGATTATATTACTCATTTCTACCTTTTTGACCTTGATAAGGTCTTTCCTCTCCTCTATATTGTTTATCATTTCTGTCTCTATAGGATCTATCCTTTTATCGTCCATTGTATGGACCATTCCTTTCTTCGTAATACTTATCCTCTTTATTTTCGTAAGAAACATCATTCCTTCTGTCATAATATCCAAAGTTCCTATTCTAATAAGGAACCTCATTTCTTCTGCCATATGATATATTATTTCTGTTCTCATAAGAAATAACATTATCATTCCTATCATTCCCACAGTTCCTATTAGGTAGGAACCTTCTAGGAGGTGGACATTCCTCCATTCTCCGTTCTCTCTCTATACGAGCCACATTCTAGTTTAGGAACTGCCTGCAATTCAAAGCCACATGCCCTTCCTTTTCACATATTTGCCACGTAGGTAATTGCAGCCTACATTCCTCCACTATATGGATAGGAGTATTACATTTAGTGCACCATACTTTTACCTTTATCTCTTCCTTAATTATTATTCCTTTCAAAGTTTTCATCATTTGAGCTAATGCTTTCTCATTTATTGGATATTTACAAACCTTTATTACATCAGCTTCCTCTTCTTCTTCATCAGAGGATTCTTCATTTCTTTCATATACTTTCAATTTTTCTTTTGCAATTTTTTTTATTTGCCTTCTCTTCTTTTCATATATTTTTAATTGAGTAATAAAATCTTCTTTATCATTTTCATTAATAGTGAGTGTTAAATCTCTATATAGTTTTAGCAACCCTTGCTTATACCATTGCAATAAGGCATCCATCTTTACATATGCCTTACACTTTTTATCATGTTTCTTAAAACGGTGTGTATATTCATTTTTCTTTTCTGTTTTGCCTTGAAGGATGGTTCTTAACTTCTTTAAAATGTTCCTCCGACAATTGAAATATTCTTTAAAAGCATCAGTAACCTTCTGATAATCTTCTTTGTCTTCCTTTTCAAAATCATAATACCAATCAGAGGCATTTTCTTTCAATGTATGTGGGAATATAAGTAGCTTTTCTACATCCGTCACCTTATACAGTTTTATTACCTCTTCAAACTGTTGTATATGTCTTTTCGGATTTTCCTTCTTTCCTGCAGAGAATGTGGGATACATCACCGTACCTCAAACATTCCTGGGAAAAGTGCCATATTTATAATAATCCTTTGCTCTGGTGTATTTCCTCTTACATCTTCCTCCCTTCTTCTTACATCTTCCTCGCTTCCTCTTCAGGAGTTCTTAGGAGATCCTTCTCTTTGTAATCTCGGTATATGAACAGGCACTCCTTCCCTTCCTCTCACAGTTTCCTCTAAACCAACTGTTTGATATTGCCTCCAATTTTGGATCATGCTCAGATTTCTGTATTGTTTCTGCAATATCCTCTACTAACTTCTCAAACATATGCTAATGTCTATTTTTGTCAGATTCAGGTTGCTATTGGGCAACCACTCTATTGGCATGCCTTTGGTTTCTCTGATCAGCTAATGCTAGATCAGGATGATAATTTCTCCAAGGTTCCATTCATTCCTTCTCTTATACACATCCGACTCTACACCTTCTAAGCCATTTTTAGAATGAAAATTCTATCATTTTAGCCTCTTTTCTTAATGAATACTAACACTGCAATGGCAAAATCGGTCGCTAAATGTTAAACATGCAAATATGAAACCTCACCTTTTCTTGTTTAACCAGTTTCCTTTCTCCTAATCTTTAAGAAAGGCTACACACTCTTTCCTTTTATCAACTCTCCACACATACATATATCAAAAAACCTTCTCTCAGTGCCATAATGACTAGTCTCCAAAGTCAAGGGCAAGAACGGATTTTGGTTATTACCTTGTTAGATCCATTCATTAAGAGTATACATATTGTCACGACCCGATACAGAATACAGGATTCCGGATACAGGACATGGGTTGCAGGACTTTCCTACAGGATTCCGGATACAGGATATGGGTTGCAGGATTTCCTACAGGATATTCCTACCAGGATTCCGGACACAGGATTCGGTTGCAGGATATTCCTACAGGATATGCCACAGGATATGCCTAGAGGATAAGGGACATGTGGACTCATCTTAGCCTCTGCATGCATGCAATCACTTTTGCATGCATGCAACCACTTTTAGCATCATGCCTAGATTAGCTCTTGGAGTTGTGAGCATAAAAGCTCCGACCTAATTGTTGTACAATCAGTTACTATCAACACCAGTCTTACTACGATCAATCTCGTCTTGTCTTGTTCTTGTCTTGTTTCCTGTCCTGTTCCTGTCTCGCTCCTGTTTCCTGTCCTGCTCTGGATCCTGTCCTGCTCCGGATCCTGTCCTGTTCCTGTCTTGCTCCCGGATCTTCTTCCTTCCTGTCTTGCTCCTAGATCCGTCCTGTTCCTATTCCTAGTTCCTGTCCTGCTCTCGGTCCTGTTCCTGAGTCAAGCCTTCCTGTCCTTGGAATCCTGTTCTCTTCCTGGTTCCTGGATCGTGGCTTGACAGTTTGATAGTAACTGCTTCATAGTTCTCCGTTTTCCAGCTACCTTTTTCTTGATTCTTTTTCCTCCTTTTTTCTTTCCTAGATCATGGCTGATTTTGAGCGCTTTCAACGCGAGCACCAAATGTACTTCATGAGCTGGCCACTTTGCGCCAAGTGGTCACCGACCTGCAAGGTTCCACCACTGCGGCACATGCAGCTGCTGATGCATCCTCCAAGGCTGCTGCGCAGGCTCTCTCCCAGGCATCGGTGGTTCCCTCTTCATCAAACTTTTCTTCGGAGCCGAAGGTTAGCATGCCAGAGAAGTTCAGTGGCAATCGTGCCGATTTCCAAGGTTTCCTGAATCAGATCCGGCTCTTGATCCGTATGCAACCACGGCGCTACTCGACTGATGCTCAAAAGGTGGGTCTTTTGGCATCCTTACTAAGTGGATCTCCACGGGCTTGGGTTGCCCCCTTGCTGGAGCGTGACGACCCATTGATGGAAGACTTTGAAGGTTTCGTGGCTGCCTTTGAAGCCTGTTTTGGAGATCCTGATAAGTACCGTTCTGCATGCACGAAGTTACGGAAGCTCACTCAAGGATCCCGACCAGCTTCCGTCTATGCATCCGAATTTCAGCAACTTTGCACGAACATTCCATGGGACGAGACTGCATTGATCGAACACTTCCGTTTTGGGTTGAGGGATGTGAAGGACCTTCTCCTTACGTTACCGGATGCCCAAACATTAGCGGAGATCATGCAACAAGCTGTTCGTTGCGACAACCGTTTGTTCGAGCGTCGTCAGGAAAGATCCCGTCAGCAGTTCCTGCAAACCAATCCTGCAGCTGTGGTACATGTTCCTGCACCACCTTCTGGAGTAGTTCCTATGGAGGTTGAGAAATCCAAGCGTGGCTCTCTTTCCGCTGCTGAGAAGCAACGTCGTCGCAGTGAGAACCTGTGCTTGTATTGTGGTGGAGCAGGACACAAGGTGGCAGATTGTCCTATTAAAGCCAGGAACTTCAAGACGCGTGAAGTTGAAGCTGAAGTTCAGTCGGAAAACTCCAATGTCCACTTCGTCTAGGAGCCGCGAAGTTGGACGTAGGTGCAGGCTCCATTGGTGCTGCTCATACCATCCCATCACTTAAGTTTCCTGTACACATTCATCTTAATAATCGAGAGCTCATGGAGTTTGCCTTGTTAGACACTGGTGCAAATGCATGCTTCATGGATGACACGTTTGCAACTCAACATGGCATTTCGGTGGTGAAGTTGAAGCGTGCAGTTCCTGTAGAGGTGGCCGATGGGCGTCTAATTGCTTCTGGCGCAGTTACCCATGCTACCGAACCTCTCTCCTGCAGGTATGGCACATTCAACTGTTCAATTTCCTTCAACTTGATCAAGACTCGGTCGACTCCCATCATTTTGGGCATGCCATGGTTCGTTGTTGCAAATCCGCAGATCGACTGGAGGTCTAGGACGCTCACGTTTTCCTCTCCAACAGCTAGGATCAATCCTGTACCTTCCTGCGTGCAGGATACATCCTTAGTATCTGAGGCAGTACAAGCTACAGGATTGACCGTGCCTGTTCCTGTACCAGTGTTGAAGACTCCTCCTCGACAGGATTCACCTCATGTCAGTTCCTCAGCACATCCGCAGGCTCTCTCCACTCCTGTAAGTTTGCGGTGTCCTGTACAGGGTTCTTCCAATCCTGTATCAGTGTCGAAGGTTCCTCCTCAACAGGATCCACCTCCTGTTGATTCGTCAGCACATTCGCAGGCTTTTCCACTCTTGCGCAACCACGGACTCCTGTACAGGATTCTTCCAATCCTGTACACTCATCAACACCCACAGGTTTTTTCCAATCCTGCTTCTTTCTGTTACCCTGCTTCTGTTCCATCCCCCAAGATCCTTCCTCTTTTTCAGTCACAGCTCCCTCCTTCTCCTCTCCGAGTTCTTACCACTACCATGCATGAACTCGCCACTGATCCTGCTCCCTTCCACCTTTTTGCCTTTCAAGTAACTCCTACGTCCTCTTCTACCTTTCCTGTATCCGACTCCCTGTTTTTTCTCCTTCTCCTCCTTCTCCTTCTCCTCCTCTTCCCTACCATCCAAGTACCACGACTTTAAGGACGTTTTTGACAAGCACAAGGCTGCAGTTCTTCCTGTTCACAGGTCCTACGACTGTCCTATTGATCTTGCGGAAGGAAAGACTCCACCATTCGGACCGATTTATGCATTGTCACCCACAGAGTTGGAGGTTCTTCGTCAGTACATCGAGGACAACTTGGCATCCGGCTTCATTCGTCACTCAAAGTCCCCTGCAGGAGCTCCTATCTTCTTTGTCAAGAAGAAGGATGGGAGTTTACGTTTGGTTGTGGACTACAGGGGTTTGAATCAAGTCACCATTCGGAATCGGTACCCGTTGCCATTGATCCCGGAACTTCTCGATCGGCTGCGAGGAGCAAAGGTGTTCACGAAGATCGACTTACGAGGGCCTACAACCTTGTACGGATTCGTCCCGGCGATGAGTGGAAGACTGCCTTTCGTACAAGGTATGGACATTTTGAGTACACGGTAATGCCTTTCGGCCTTACCAATGCCCCAGCGTGTTCCAACACATGGTGAACGACATTTTCCGTGACTTCTTGGACCAGTTTGTGGTGATCTACCTCGACGACATCTTGATTTTCTCCAAGGACCAGGCGGCACATGACAAGCATGTACGACTAGTTTAGAGCGGCTTCGCGAGCATGGCCTGTACGCGAAGTTGGAGAAGTGTTTTTTCGATAGGGATTCGGTGGAGTTCTTGGGCTACATCGTCTCTCCTGCTGGCGTTTCCATGGACATGCACAAGGTGAAGACCATCGTGGAGTGGGAGAGGCCCAAGTCGGTACGAGATGTACAATGTTTCCTTGGCTTTGCAAACTTCTACAGGCGGTTCATACAGGACTTCTCCAAGCGTGTACTTCCACTCACAGAACTCACCAAGCGCACAGGACTTTTCTCTTGGTCCGACAAGGCGGAACACGCGTTCACAACACTCAAGGACGTTTTCACGACAGCTCCGATTTTAGCACATCCTGACCCTTCTCATCCTTTCTTCATTGAAGCAGATGCCTCGGATTTTGCAGTAGGATCCGTCTATCGCAAGTTGGAGAGGACAAGTTGCTTCATCCTGTAGCTTTTCACTCTCGTAAGTTCCTGTCGGCGGAGATCAACTACGAGATTCATGACAAGGAACTCAAGGCCATTGTGGATTCGTTTGAGGAGTGGCGGCATTTCCTGGAAGGTGCTGCACATCCTGTACAAGTTCTTACGGATCACAAGAACCTGGAGTACTTTCAAACGGCTCGGTCCTCAGTCGGCGACAGGCTAGGTGGGCAGAGTTCCTATCACGTTTTGACTTCGTCATCGTCTACAGGCCCGGCTTTCGGAATGGCAAGGCGGACGCATTGTCTAGGCGCTCTTACCTTGCAGCCCGGGCGATCCTGCATTTGACTTCAAAGGCAAGTGTTGTTGGGTCCTGATCGTTTCCGGCTTGCGGCACTGCAGGTTCATCAGGCTCCAGCAAATTCAACACTCCTACAGGACGTCCGTTCGCAGTTGGCTACAGACGACTTGGCAAAGAATGTGTTCTCACACATTCATCCTGACGTTGCAAGTTCCTCTTCCTCCAGTTCCCGTCCAGACTACAACCTGTTCACCATACAGGATGGACTCCTGTACCGGGAAGGTCTCCTGTACGTTCCTGTTGGTATTTAGGACTCGTGTGGTACAGGATTGTCATGATACCCCGGCTACAGGACATTTTGGTGTGGCCAAGACAGTGGAGTTGGTGACTCGCAACTATTGGTGGCCTGGGTTGCGAGGTTTTGTGGAGAGGTTTGTACGGAGTTGTGACACTTGTAGCAGGTCGAAGATGCCTCATCATGCACCCTCTGGTCTTCTTCGTCCTCTTCCTGTTCCGTCTGCTCCTTGGAGATCCATTTCTATGGATTTCCTCACAGATCTTCCTCCTTCTCGTGGATTTGATGCAGTTCTTGTGGTGGTTGACCGTTTCACCAAGCAGGCTCATTTCCTACCCTGCAACAAGACAGCTACAGGTCAGACAACTGCCGAGTTGGTGATCCGCGAGGTGTTCCGACATCATGGTCTTCCTGAGAGCATTGTTTCCGATCGAGGTCCACAATTCATGTCCAAGTTTTGGCGAGAGCTTCTTCGGAGTCTACAGGTCAAAGCGGATCTTTCTTCAGGATATCACCCACAAACCGATGGGCAGTCCGAACGCACAATTCAGACCTTAGAACAGTATCTTCGTTGCTTCATCAGTTACCAGCAGGACAACTGGTTGGACCTCCTTCCAATGGCGGAGTTTGCCTACAACAACTCCATCCACGCATCTACAGGACAGACACCTTTCTTTGCTCTTACAGGCCACCATCCACGTTTTGACTTTGCTCCTCCCGCTTCTCCTTCTTCCGCTCCTGCAGTACAGGATCGTCTTCAGCATCTTCGGCAGGTACAGGATGATCTCCAGGTTCATCTTCAACAGGCACAGGAACGATACAAGCATCATGCTGATGCTCACCGTCAGCCGGCACCTGCATACAAGATTGGTGATCTCGTGTGGCTTCTTCGTCGACACATTCGCACCAACAGGCCTTCTTCTAAGTTGGATTTTCAACGATTGGGCCCTTATAGGATCGTGGCGGAGGTAAATCCTGTAGCTTTCCGACTCGAGTTACCATCCACGGTGAAACTTCATCCTGTGTTTCACACCTCTTGTTGGAGCCGTATCATCCTTCTTCTCTTCCCGGTCGTGTTTCTTCTCCTCCCCTCCTGTGGTCATTGACACGAACCTGAGTACGAAGTCGCAGCCATCCTTGACTCTCGTCTTCATCGTCACCAACTCCAATACTTGGTGGATTGGAAAGGGTACCTGCCTACTGATCGCACTTGGGAACCTGCATCCAACTTACTCCATGCTTCTTCCAAGGTTGCTGCCTTCCATCGGCATTATCCTGCTAAACCAGGTCCCAAGACTCGTGGAACTCGTCTTTAGGGAGGAGGTGCTGTCACGACCCGATACAGAATACAGGATTCCGGATACAGGACATGGGTTGCAGGACTTTCCTACAGGATTCCGGATACAGGATATGGGTTGCAGGATTTCCTACAGGATATTCCTACCAGGATTCCGGACACAGGATTCGGTTGCAGGATATTCCTACAGGATATGCCACAGGATATGCCTAGAGGATAAGGGACATGTGGACTCATCTTAGCCTCTGCATGCATGCAATCACTTTTGCATGCATGCAACCACTTTTAGCATCATGCCTAGATTAGCTCTTGGAGTTGTGAGCATAAAAGCTCCGACCTAATTGTTGTACAATCAGTTACTATCAACACCAGTCTTACTACGATCAATCTCGTCTTTGTCTTGTTTCTGTCCTGTCTGTTCCTGTCTCGCTCCTGTTTCCTGTCCTGCTCCTGGATCCTGTCCTGCTCCGGATCCTGTCCTGTTCCTGTCTTGTCCTGGATCCTATGTCCTGCCTTCTGTTTGCTCCTAGATCCGTCCTGTTCCTATTCCTAGTTCCTGTCCTGCTCTCGGTCCTGTTCCTGAGTCAAGCCTTCCTGTCCTTGGAATCCTGTTCTTCCTGGTTCCTGGATCGTGGGCTTGACAGTTTGATAGTAACTGCTTCATAGTTCTCTGTTTTCCAGCTACCTTTTTCTTGATTCCTTTCCTTTATTTTCCTCCTTTTTTCTTTTTAGATCATGGCTGATTTTGAGCGTTTTCAACACGAGCACGTTCAATCTCGTGTTGTCTTGTTCTTGTTTTGTTTCCTGTCCTGTTCCTGTCTCGCTCCTGTTTCCTGTCCTGCTCCTGGATCCTGTCCTGCTCCGGGATCCTGTCTTGTTCCTGTCTTGTCCCGGATTCTATCCTGATCCTGTCTTGTTCCTAGATCCGTCCTGTTCCTATTCTAGTTCCTGTCCTGCTCTCGGTCCTGCTGAGTCAGCCTTCTTGTCCTTGGATCCTGTTCCTTCCTGTTTCCTGATCGTGTTGACCTATTCCTGCGCCTGGTCTGCTCTCAGTCCTGTTCCTGAGTCAAGCCTTCCATTCTTGGAATCCTGCTCTTCCTAGTTCCTGGATCGTGGCTTGACAGTTTGATAGTAACTCCTTTTATAGCTCTCCGTTTTCCAGCTACTTTTTCCCTTGATTCTTTTCCTTCGTTTTTCTCCTTTCTTTCTTTCATAAGATCATGGCTGATTTTGAGCACTTTCAACGCGAGCACCAAATGTTGCTTCATGAGCTGGCCACTTTGCGCCAAGTGGTCACCGACCTGCAAGGTTCCCCATGCGCACATGCAACTGCTGATGCATCCTCCAAGGCTGCTGCGCAGGCTCTCTCAGGCATCGGTGGTTCTTCTTCATCGAACTTTTCTCCGGAGCCGAAGATCAGCATGCCAAAAGTTCAGTGGTAACCATGCCGATTTCCAAGGTTTCCTGAATCAGATCCGGCTCTTGATTCGCATGCAACCACGCCGTTACTCGACGGATGCACAAAAGGTGGCCTTTTGGCATCCTTACTAAGTGGATCTCCACGGGCTTGGGTTGCCCCTTGCTGGAGCGTGACGACCCATTGATGGAAGACTTTGAAGGTTTCGTGGCTGCCTTTAAAGCCTATTTTGGAGATCCGATAAGTACCGTTCTGTATGCACAAAGTTACGGAATCTCACACAAGGATCCAAACCAGCTTCCGTTATGCATCCGAATTTCAGCAATTTGCACGAACATTCCATGGACGAGACTGCATTGATGAACACTTCCGTTTTGGGTTGAGGGATGATGTGAAGGACCTTCTCCTTACGTTACCGGATGCCCAAACGTTAGCAGAGATCATGCAACAGGCGTTCGCGACAACCGTTTGTTCGAGCCCGTCAAGAAAAATCCGTCAGCAGTTCCTGCCACCAATCCTGTAGCCGTAGCACATGTTCCTGACACCTTCTGGTGCAGTTCCTATGGAGGTTAACAAATCCAAGCGTGGCCCATTTTCAACTGCTGAGAAGCAACGTCGTCGGGTGGAATCTATGCTTGTATTGTGGTGAGCAGGACACAAGGTGGCGGAATGTCCTAATAAAGCCAGAAAGTTCAAGACGCGTGAAGCCGAAGCTGAAGTTCAGTCGGAAAACTTCAATGTCCACTTCGTCTAGGAGCTGTGAAGTTGGACGTAGGTGTAGGCTCCATTGGTGCTGCTCATACCATCCATCACTCAAGTTTCCTGTACACATTCTCAATAACGAGAGCTCAGGAGTTTGCCTATTAGACACTAGTGCAAATGCATGTTTCATGGATGACACTTTTGCACTTAGCATGGCATTCGGTGGTGAAGTTGAAGCGTGCAGTTCCTGTAGAGGTGGCCGATGGTCGTTGATTGCTTCTGGCGCAGTTACCCACGCTACCACACCTCTCTCTGCAGTCATGGCGCATTCAACTGTTTGATTTCCTTCAACTTGATCAAGACTCGGTCGACTCCCATCATTTTGGCATGCCATGGTTCGTTGTTGCAAATCCGCAGATCGACTGGAGGTCTAGGACGCTCACGTTTTCCTCTTCAGTAGCCAGGATTAATCCTGTACCTTCCTGCGTGCAGGATACATCCTTGGTGTCTGAGGCAGTACAAGCTACAGAATTGACCGTGCCTGTTCCTGTACCAGTGTTGAAGACTTTCCTCGACAGGATTCACCTCATGTTAGTTCCTCAGCACATCCGCAGGTTCTCTCCACTTGTAAGTTTGCGGATTCCTGTACAGGGTTCTTCCAATCCTGTATCAGTGTCGAAGGTTCCTCCTCAACAGGATCCACCTCCTGTTGTTCGTCAGCACACTCACAGGATTCCTCACTCCTGTGCAACCACGGACTCTGTATAGGATTCTTCCAATTGTACACTCGTCAACATCCACACAGGTTTCTCCAATCCTGCTCTTTTGTTACTGCTTCTGTTCCACCCCCAAGATCCTTCCTCTTTTTCAGTCACAGCTCCCTCCTTCTCCTCTCCGAGTTCTTACCACTACCATGCATGAACTTACCACTGATCCTGCTCCTTTTCCACCTTTTTGCCTTTCAAGTAACTCCTACGTCCTCTTCTACCTTTCCTGTGTCCGACTCTCCTGTTTTTTCTCCTTCGCCTACTCCTTTCCTTCTCCTCCTTCTTCTTTACCATCCAAGTACCACGACTTTAAGGACGTTTTTGACAAGCACAAGGCTACAGTTCTTCCTGTTCACAGGTCCTACGACTGTCCTATTGATCTTGCAGAAGGAAAGACTCCATCGTTTGGACCGATTTACATTGTCACCCACAGAGTTGGAGGTTCTTCGCCAATACATCGAGGACAACTTGGCATCCGGCTTCATTCGTCATTCAAAGTCCCTTGCAGAAGCGCCTATCTTTTTATCAAGAAGAAGGATGGGAGCTTACGTTTGGTTGTGGACTACAGGGGTTTGAATCAAGTACCATTCAGAATCGGTACCCGTTGCCATTGATCCCGGAACTTCTCGATCGGCTACGAGGAGCAAAGGTGTTCACGAAGATCGACTTACGAGGGCCTACAACCTTGTACGGATTCGTCCTGGCGATGAGTGGAAGACTGCTTTCGTACAAGGTATGGACACTTGAGTACACGGTAATGCCTTTCGGCCTTATGAATGCCCCAGCCGTGTTCCAACACATGGTGAACGACATCTTTCATGACTTCTTGGACAGTTTGTAGTGATCTACCTCGATGACATTTGATTTTCTCCAAGGACCAGGCGGCACATGACAAGCATGTACGATTAGTTCTACAGCGGCTTCGCGAGCATGGTCTGTACGCGAAGTTGGAGAAGTGTTTTTTCGATAGGGATTCTGTGGAGTTCTTGGGCTACATCGTCTCTCTTACTGGCATTTCCATGGACATGCACAAGGTGAAGACCATCGTGGAGTGGGAGAGGCCCAAGTCTATACGAGATGTACAATGTTTCCTTGGTTTTGCAAACTTCTACAAGCGGTTCATACAGGACTTCTCCAAGCGTGTACTTCCACTCACAGAACTCACCAAGCGCACAGGACTTTTCTCTTGGTCCAACAAGGCGGAACACGCATTCATAACACTCAAGGACGTCTTCACGACAACTCCGATTCTAGCACATCCTGACCCTTCTCATCCTTTCTTCATTGAAGCAGATGCCTCGAATTTTGCTGTAGGATCCGTCCTATCGCAAGTTGGAGAGGACAAGTTGCTTCATCCTGTAGCTTTTTACTCTCGTAAGTTCCTTTCGGTGGAGATCAATTACGAGATACATGACAAGGAACTCAAGGCCATTGTGGATTCGTTCGAGGAGTGGCGGCATTTCCCGGAAGGTGCTGCGCATCCTGTACAAGTTCTTACGGATCACAAGAACTTGGAGTATTTTCAAACGGCTCGAGTTCTCAGTCGACGACAGGCTAGGTGGGCGGAGTTCCTATCACGTTTTGATTTCATCATTTTCTATAGACTCGGTTTTGGAATGGCAAGGCGGACGCATTGTCTAGGCGCTCTTACCTTGCACCGGTCCCAGGCGATCCTGCATATGATTGTCAAAGACAAGTGTTGTTGGGTCCTGATTGATTCCGGCTTGCGGCACTACAGGTTCATCAGGCTCCAACAAATTCAACACTTCTACAGGACATCCGTTCACATTTGGCTACAAACGATTTGGCAAGGAATGTGTTCTCACACATCAGTCCTGACATTGCAAGCTCCTCTTCCTCCAGTTCCCATTCAGACTACACGCTGTTTGCCATACAGGACGGACTCCTGTACCGGGAAGGTCTTCTGTACGTTCCTGTTGGTGTTTGTAGGACTCGTGTGGTACAAGTTGTCATGATACCTCGGCTACAGGACATTTCGATGTGGCCAAGACAGTTGAGTTGGTGACTCGCAACTATTGGTGGCCTGGGTTGCGAGGTTTTGTGGAAAGGTTTGTACGGAGTTGTGACACCTGCAACAGGTCGAAGATGCCTTGTCATGCACCTTCTGGTCTTCTTCGTCCTCTTCCTGTTCCTTCTGCTCCTTGGAGATCCATTTCTATGGATTTCCTCACAGATCTTCCTCCTTCTCGCGGATTCGATGCAGTTCTTGTGGTAGTTGACCGTTTCACCAAACAGGCTCATTTCTGTCCAGCCACGATCCAGGAACCAGGAAGGGAACAAGATTCCAAGGACAGGAAGGCCTGACTTAGGAACAGGACCGAGAGCAGGACAGGAACTAGAAATAGGAACAGGACGGATTTAGGAGTAAGACAGGATCAGGATAGGATCTGGGAGCAAGACAGGAACAGGACAGGATCCTGGAGCAGGATAGGATCCAGGAGCAGGACAGGAAACAGGAGCGAGACAGGAACAGGATAGGAAACAAGACAAGAACAAGACAAGACGAGATTGATCATAGTAAGATTGGTGTTGATAGTAACTGATTGTACAACAATTAGGTCGGAGCTTTTATGCTCACAACTCCAAGAGCTAATCTAGGCATGAGTGCTAAAAGTGGTTTCATGCATGCAAAAGTGGTTGCATGCATGCAAAAGTGATTGCATGCATGCAGAGGCTAAGATGAGTCCACATGTCTCTTATCCTCTAGGCATATCCTGTGGCATATCCTGTAGGAATATCCTGTAGGAATATCCTGCAACAAAATCCTGTGTCAGGAATTCTGGTAGGAATATCTTGTAGGAAAGTCCTGCAACCCATATCCTGTATCCGGAATCCTGTAGGAAAGTCCTGCAACCCATGTCCTGTATCCGGAATCCTGTATTCTGTATCGGGTCGTGACAGCACCTCCTCCCTAAAGATGAGTTCCACGAGTCTTGGGACCTGGTTTAGCAGGATAATGCCGATGGAAGGCAGCAACCTTGGAAGAAGCATGGAGTAAGTTGGATGCAGGTTCCCAAGTGCGATCAGTAGGCAGGTACCCTTTCCAATCCACCAAGTATTGGAGTTGGTGACGATGAAGACGAGAGTCAAGGATGGCTGCAACTTCGTACTCAGGTTCAGTGTCAATGACCACAGGAGGGGAGGAGAAGAAACACGACCGGGAAGAGAAGAAGGATGATACGGCTCCAACAAAGAGGTGTGAAACACAGGATGAAGTTTCACCGTGGATGGTAATTCGAGTCGGAAAGCTACAGGATTTACCTCCACCATGATCCTATAAGGGCCCAACGTGGATGGTGGCCTGTAAGAGCAAAGAAAGGTGTCTGTCCTGTAGATGCGTGGATGGAGTTGTTGTAGGCAAACTCCGCTATTGGAAGGAGGTCCAACCAATTGTCCTGCTAGTAACTGATGAAGCAACGAAGATACTATTCTAAGGTCTGAATTGTGCGTTCGGACTGCCCATCGGTTTGTGGGTGATATCCTGAAGAAAGATCCGCTTTAACCTGTAGACTCCGAAGAAGCTCTCGCCAAAACTTGGACATGAATTGTGGATCTCGATCGGAAACAATGCTCTCAGGAAGACCATGATGTCGGAACACCTCCCGGATCACCAACTCGGCAGTTGTTTGACCTATAGCTGTCTTGTTGCAGGGTAGGAAATGAGCCTGCTTGGTGAAACGGTCAACCACCACAAGAACTGCATCAAATCCACGAGAAGGAGGAAGATCTGTGAGGAAATCCATAGAAATGGATCTCCAAAGAGCAGACGAAACGGGAAGAGGACGAAGAAGACTAGAGGATGCATGATGAGGCATCTTCGACCTGCTACAAGTGTCACAACTCCGTACAAACCTCTCCATAAAACCTCGCAACCCAGGCCACCAATAGTTGCGAGTCACCAACTCCACTGTCTTGGCCACACCAAAATGTCCTGTAGCCGGGGTATCATGACAATCCTGTACCACACGAGTCCTGGAAATACCAACAGGAACGTACAGGAGACCTTCCCGATACAGGAGTCCATCCTGTATGGTGAACAGGTTGTAGTCTGGACGGGAACTGAAGGAAGAGGAACTTGCAACGTCAGGATGAATGTGTGAGAACACATTCTTTGCCAAGTCGTCTGTAGCCAACTGCAAACGGACGTCCTATAGGAGTGTTGAATTTGCTGGAGCCTGATGAACCTGCAGTGCCGCAAGCCAGAAACGATCAGGACCCAACAACACTTGCCTTTGACAGTCAAATGCAGGATCGCCCGGGCTTGGTACAAGGTAAGAGCGCCTAGACAATGCGTCCGCCTTGCCATTCCGAAAGCCGGGCCTGTAGACGATGACGAAGTCAAAACGTGATAGGAACTCTACCCACCTAGCCTGTCGCCGACTGAGGACCCGAGCCGTTTGAAAGTACTCCAGGTTCTTGTGATCCGTAAGAACTTGTACAGGATGTGCAGCACCTTCCAGGAAATGCCGCCACTCCTCAAACGAATCCACAATGGCCTTGAGTTCCTTGTCGTGAATCTCATAGTTGATCTCCGCCGACAGGAACTTACGGGAGTGAAAAGCTACAGGATGAAGCAACTTGTCCTCTCCAACTTGCGATAGCACGGATCCTACTGCAGAATCCGAGGCATCTGCTTCAATGAAGAAAGGATGAGAAGGGTCAGGATGTGCTAGAATCGGAGCTGTCGTGAAGACGTCCTTGAGTGTTATGAATGCGTGTTCCACCTTGTTGGACCAAGAGAAAAGTCTTGTGCGCTTGGTGAGTTCTGTGAGTGGAAGTACACGCTTGGAGAAGTCCTGTATGAACCGCCTGTAGAAGTTTGCAAAGCCAAGGAAACATTGTACATCTCGTACCGACTTGGGCCTCTCCCACTCCACGATGGTCTTCACCTTGTGCATGTCCATGGAAACGCCAGCAGGAGAGACGATGTAGCCCAAGAACTCCACCGAATCCCTATTGAAAAAAACACTTCTCCAACTTCGCGTACATGCCATGCTCGCGAAGCCGCTCTAAAACTAGTCTTACATGCTTGTCATGTGCCGCCTGGTCCTTGGAGAAAATCAAGATGTCGTCGAGGTAGATCACCACAAACTGGTCCAAGAAGTCACGGAAAATGTCGTTCACCATGTGTTGGAACACAGTTGGGGCATTGGTAAGGCCGAAAGGCATTACCGTGTACTCAAAATGTCCATACCTTGTACGAAAGGCAGTCTTCCACTCATCGCCGAGACGAATCCGTACAAGGTTGTAGGCCCACGTAAGTCGATCTTCGTGAACACCTTTGCTCCTCGCAGCCGATCGAGAAGTTCCGGATCAATGGCAACAGGTACCGATTCCGAATGGTGACTTGATTCAAACCCCTGTAATCCACAACCAAACGTAAACTCCCATCCTTCTTCTTGACAAAGAAAATAGGAGCTCATGCAGGGGACTTTGAGTGACGAATGAAGCCGGATGCCAAGTTGTCCTCAATGTACTGACGAAGAACCTCCAACTCTGTGGGTGACAATGCATAAATCGGTCCGAATGGTGGAGTCTTTCCTTCTGCAAGATCAATAGGACAGTCGTAGGACCTGTGAACAGGAAGAACTGCAGCCTTGTGCTTGTCAAAAACGTCCTTAAAGTTGTGGTACTTGGATGGTAGGGAAGAAGGAGGAGAAGGAGAAGGAGAAGGAGAAAAAACAGGGGAGTCGGATACAGGAAAGGTAGAAGAGGACGTAGGAGTTACTTGAAAGGCAAAAAGGTGGAAGGGAGCAGGATCAGTGGCGAGTTCATGCATGGTAGTGGTAAGAACTCGGAGAGGAGAAGGAGGGAGCTGTGACTGAAAAAGAGGAAGGATCTTGGGGGATGGAACAGAGGCAGGGTAACAAAAAGAAGCAGGATTGGAAAAAACCTGTGTGGGTGTTGATGAGTGTACAGGATTGGAAAGAATCCTGTACAGGAGTCCGTGGTTGCGCAAGAGTGGAAGAAGCCTGCGAATGTGCTGACGAATCAACATGCGGTGGATCCTGTTGAGAAGGAACCTTCGACACTGATACAGGATTGGAAGAACCCTGTACAGGACACCGCAAACTTACAGGAGTGGGGAGAGCCTGCGGATGTGCTGAGGAACTGACATGAGGTGAATCCTGTGAGGAGGAGTCTTCAACACTGGTACAGGAACAGGTACGGTCAATCCTGTAGCTTGTACTGCCTCAGATACTAAGGATGTATCCTGCACGCAGAAAGGTACAGGATTGATCCTAGCAGTTGGAGAGGAAAACGTGAGCGTCTTAGACCTCCAGTCAATCTGCGGATTTGCAACAACGAACCATGGCATGCCCAAAATGATGGGAGATCGACCGAGTCTTGATCAAGTTGAAGGAAATTGAACAGTTGAATGTGCCATACTTGCAGGAGAGAGGTTCGGTAGCATGAGTAACTGCACCAGAAGCAATTAGACGCCCATCGGCCACCTCTACAGGAACTGCACGCTTTAACTTCACCACCGAAATGCCATGTTGAGTTGCAAACGTGTCATCCATGAAGCATGCATTTGCACCAGTGTCTAACAAGGCAAACTCCATGAGCTCTCGATTATTAAGATGAATGTGTACAGGAAACTTAAGTGATGGGATGGTATGAGCAGCACCAATGGAGCCTGCACCTACGTCCAACTTCGCGGCTCCTAGACGAAGTGGACATTGGAGTTTTTCGACTGAACTTCAGCTTCAACTTCACACGTCTTGAAGTTCCTGGCTTTAATAGGACAATTTGCCACCTTGTGTCCTACTCCACCACAATACAAGCACAGGTTCTCACTGCGACGACGTTGCTTCTCGGCAGCGGAAAGAGAGCCACACTTGGATTTCTCAACCTCCATAAGAACTACTCTAGAAGGTGGTGCAAGAACATGTACCACAGCTGTAGGATTGATTTGCAGGAACTGCTGACGGGATCTTTCCTGACGACGCTCGAACAACGGTTGTCGCAACGAACAGCTTGTTGCATGATCTCCGTTAATGTTTGGGCATCCGGTAATGTAAGGAGAAGGTCCTTCACGTCGTCCCTCAACCCAAAACGGAAGTGTTCAATCAATGCAGTCTCGTCCATGGAATGTTCGTGCAAAGTTGCTGGAATTCGGATGCATAGACGGAAGCTGGTCGGGATCCTTGAGTGAGCTTCTGTAACTTCGTGCATGCAGAACGGTACTTATCAGGATCTCCAAAACAGGCTTCAAAGGCAGCCACGAAACCTTCAAGTCTTCCATTAATGGATCGTCACGCTCTAGCAAGGGGGCAACCCAAGCCCGTGGAGATCCACTTAGTAAGGATGCCAAAAGACCCACCTTTTGAACATCAGTCGAGTAGCGCCGTGGTTGCATACGGATCAAGAGCCGGATCTGATTCAGGAAACCTTGGAAATCGGCATGATTACCACTGAACTTCTCTGGCATGCTAACCTTCGGCTCCGAAGAAAGGTTTGATGAAGTGGGAACCACCGATGCCTGGGAGAGAGCCTGCGCAGCAGCCTTGGAGGATGCATCAGCAGCTGCATGTGCCGCAGTGGTGGAACCTTGCAGGTCGGTGACCACTTGGCGCAAAGTGGCCAGCTCATGAAGTAGCATTTGGTGCTCGTGTTGAAAACACTCAAAATTAGCCATGATCTAAGAAAGAAAAAAGGAGGAAAATGAAGGAAAGGAATCAAGAAAAAGGTAGCTGGGAAACGGAGAACTATGAAGCAGTTACTATCAAACTGTCAAGCCACGATCCAGGAACCAGGAAGGAACAGGATTCCAAGGACAAGAAGGCCTGACTCAGGAACAGGACCGAGAGCAGGACAGGAACTAGAAATAGGAACAGGACGGATCCAGGAGCAAGACAGGATCAGGATAGGATCCGGGAGCAAGACAGGAACAGGACAGGATCCCGGAGCAGGACAGGATCCAGGAGCAGGACAGGAAACAGGAGTGAGACAGAACAGGACAGGAAACAAGACAAGAACAAGACAAGACGAGTTGATCGTAGTAAGACTGGTGTGATAGTAACTGATTGTACAACAATTAGGTCGGAGCTTTTATGCTCACAACTCCAAGAGCTAATCTAGGCATGAGTGCTAAAAGTGGTTGCATGCATGCAAAAGTGATTGCATGCATGCAGAGGCTAAGATGAGTCCACATGTCTCTTATCCTCTAGGCATATCCTGTGGCATATCCTGTAGGAATATCTTGTAGGAATATCCTGCAACCGAATCCTGTGTCAGGAATCCTGGTAGGAATATCCTGTAGGAAAGTCCTGCAACCCATATCCTGTATCCGGAATCCTGTAGGAAAGTCCTGCAACTCATGTCCTATATCCGGAATCCTGTATTCTGTATCGGGTCGTGACAATAGGATCCAGAAGCTAAACAGGAACAGGATAGGATCCGGAAGCAAGACAGGAAGGCGCAGGACTGGATCCAGGAACAAGACAAGAACATGATAGGATCCGGGAGCAAGACAGGAAGGCGCAGGACCGAATCCAGGAACAAGATAGGAACAAGACAAGAACAAGGAACAAGAATAATCGTAGAATGACTGGTGTTGATAGTAACTGATTGTACAACAATTAGGTCGGAGCTTTTATGCTCACAACTCCAAGCTAATCTAGTCATGAGCCTAATCTAGTCATGAGCTAAGATAGTGTCCCTTATCCTCTAGGCATTATCCTGTAGCATATCCTATAGGCATATTCCTATAGGAATATCCTATAGGTATATCCTGTAGGAATATCCTGCAGACATATCCTGTAACCCATTCCTGTATCCGAAATCCTGCATCCTGTATCCTGTATCCGGAATTCTGTATCCTGCATCCTGTATCCTGTTCCTGTATCGGGTTGTGACACCTGCACACTAACACATCCAGAGGATCTCCCAAGTGATTGATAGAGATATGTTAAAGCTAGCTCTCCTATAGACTAGCTGGAATGTTATACACCTCCTTTTCCTTCTTTGGTACTCCCTTAGCCTTCTTCTTCTTTGAAGACTCGCCCTCATGTGTCCTACCACGAGCCCTCTTTTGAGTAGTCAACCTAGTGACATGTGATGCCATGATGTCCCTTGCTTCAACGTCACTCTCTTTGTTAAAGTTTTAATTCGAAGGGCCAACACGTGACAACATGTGGCTGCCAAGTGGCCA